>CM055100.1:15575334-15600599 GCA_029204225.1 Diphasiastrum complanatum | reverse complement strand
TGATTGAATATGCATTATATGTTCATCCGGAAATTCACAGAAATGGGCTCAAACTGATTTTTTGTTTGGAGGCGGGATATAATCAACATTTTGATGATCCTTGCCTTCTTAATTCTACTTCATAATTAAACTCATCTAATAACAATACCCATCTCTAGCTACTACCTAAAACATCAAGTTTATTTTTTCGATGTCGGCTTGTATATCGTCCTTCAAAATTTTATGTCCTAACATGATGCCTTCCCTCATCCCGAAATAACACTTGGCTGGATGCAACTTAAAAGATGTCTCTTGACATCTTTTCAATGTCTTCTCTAATGCGTCTAAATGGTCTTTAGTTGATGAATAGACAAAAGTCATCCATGAAAATTTTCTAAAAACTTCCTTAAATTTTTTTGAAAAATGTTCGTCATCATACGTTGGAATGTGACAGGTGCATTACAAAGACCAAAGGCATTCGTGTATATGCGTACGTCCCCCAATTAGTGGTAAAAGTGGTCTTGGATCTATCTTCCTCTTTGATGAAGACTTGATTATAACCTAAGAATCCATCTAAAAAGCTATAACGTTCATGACCAACTACCTGGTCAAGAATAGTATCTGTATACGACAGAGGATGATAATCCTTTGCCGTAGCAACATTTAGTTTTCTAAAATCTTGACAAACTCTAATCTTGCCTGTCTTCTTCTTAGGTACTATAACTATTGGTGACACTCACTCACTGCTTAGAACAGAATATAATACCCGCTCTAAGACATCTATCTAATTCGTCTTTAACTAACAAGGAATACTTTGGATTCAATCTATATTGGCGCTGCCTAACAAGTATTGTTCCCTGAATAAGATCTATTCTATGTTCGTCCCGTTTAACTGGTATTTCTATTAAATCGTCCATCGACCAAGCAAATACGTTTTGGTATTTCTGAAGAAGTAATATATACTCTTCACGTTCTTGGTCAGATTGGTATTTATATAAACTCAAAATTTTACCTTACTTCTACATAATCTGTTTTATCTACCAAGCCTTCGGTCAAGCTTGCTCTGGTTCCACCCAGAATTTCCCTCGACTCGGATGTTGTTGGTATTTTTTCATCCTCGTCAATCTCATAGCATTCTATGAAATTGATCATGATAAGTGAATCATTTCGGTTCATCAGTTAAATTATGTGCATTGGGTATACATTATTCTTGGGATAGAGTATTCCTTAGTTAAGGAATAGACTTAGCTCATTAGTAATTGTATCTCGGAGAGCTCAAATGGATAACAAATCATAATAAATCCAAGAATAACAACTGAATTGATATTCAGCAGGACTTTGGATATCTAGAGGTGATTCTGGATTGTAATCTAAAGCTTTGTAGTTGAAGATGATTGTCATTTTGGTATGCGTTCGGTCTCTAATTACCAGTGATTTATAGACCTTGAATCTTGCACTTCAGTTTAAGAATCCTGGTGGAAAGTATTTCTAAATCCAGTATTTTCTTAATGGAAAGATTTTTGGAATGACTCTTACTTTTCCTAGCAATTTGTTTGCGAGCCGCTGCACAACTGAGGAAGGGGATATGTGGAGCCTCATGATCTCACATTATCCAAAATTATTGTTTATATTGTAAAAAGTTTCAATTTTTATATATGTAAATGTGCTATAGTGCCTAAATTCATGTAAAGGCCTATTTGCACTTTGTAAATTGACATCTAGGTTAGAACTCATGACGTTTTGTGTGACGTTCTGTAGAGACGCAGTAGCGGATCTCAACCAACATCTTAATGGTTGGTAAACGACATTGAGGCTGATGATTGTTCCTATAAGGTCAACACTTCGTGCCATTGTACTTACGCATTTGCACAGATTTGAGTATCAATAGAGAGAAGAGAGCCATTTTCTATAAGCTTGAGCATTCTTTTCCTCTGTCATCTTTTACAACATTACTTTCTATCAAATGAGCGAATACACTCTATATGATCTGTAACTGTTTGTGATACTTCTCTGCCTGCATCACATATATTTTTCATGTTTTATTGAATTTCAAACACTCTAACGTGGATTTTCAGGCATCACCAGAGAGCGACAATTTGCAGAGAATTAGCCGAAGCTGTTAAGCATAACCATAAGCAGAACTTCTTTCAATTATGAATGAGCTATGTGTTCAGATAATGAACTTGTTTGATGCTCTCATCTATTTGCTTCCTATGATGAGAACTAATTCACTGTATTTGATTAAGAGGAATCATTAGCCAATACGATTCTGTTTGATGAATCTATTCACTAGTTGATGTCTGATTTAATTGCTTACTATTATCTGAAGAGCTTGAAAGATAAAGTAATTTTATAATTACAGACCTTGACCAAATCGTTTCACCAATCGTGTTCTTGGATGCCAATTTACCCAAATATCTTCGAAAAACTAGATATGTCGCTGTAGTATTCATTGTGAATATTACACATTGCATTCCATTTACCATCTTACATACACTTAGATGGTAGCTGACATTTTTACAAAGGCCTTAAAAAAAGGTCTGTTCGAGAAACAGAGGAGCATTTGGAGTCGTCAAGCTATCATTTTTGTTTCTATTGCCAAAGCCTTGCTAGCCCTCCACTCTAATTTTGACAGAAAAGACATGAAACAAAAATGTTCGCGAACAATTTCGTGACACAAAATCATTCTTGTTCCACAAACGACCAAAAAGATCAGCCAAGTACCAAGGGTTACAAGTATTTGATCAGATATAATGACATCAACAGAAGTACTCTAGATCATGGCTAATCTGCCACGCTTATAGTTCGTGATTAGTTGTAGATGTTTAATCTTTCTGATCTAGAAGTTACATGACGAGACACGAAAAAGTTCGCGAACTATATACTTTCTGTTTGATGCATAATACTATAAGACAAAAATATACAGAATACATGTCCGCCTGTGAGCGAGACAATTTTGTAAGAGGATCAACAAATCTAGAAGTTTGCTAGTAAGCGAGACATTATTTGTGAGAGAACTGTATTTTTCTCACGCCAATTGACTGTGTGGTCTGTCGCACAATGCTTGAAAAATCAGAAGATCAATAAATAGTATTGTAGCTGTTATGCACATATTATTTTGAATGATTGTATGATCTCGAATGAATATTTGTCTGTTACTATTTGTGTATCTGATTCACTTGTTTATTCAATTTCGCACATCGATGCGATTTTGTTGAATATTATAATAATTTATAATGTAGATCAGCAGTGTCTGTCTACATTTTAGAAGATTGTAGGAATGATATAGCCGGTAGTGACCAACAATCATATGTGAATTCCACACAAACTAATTTTATTTGCGAATGTTTTTGCTTCATGTTTCATTTCGTTTTGCTTCGCGATCACTTGGCTATAAGCGTAAATCAATTTCAGAGCTCACTTAAGTTTCGTTTCGTTTCGTTTTGTATAGTTTTGTTTTGTTTCGTTTCGTTTTTTATCGTTATAGAGCTTGATTGATCTTTTTCGTGAATTCTTCTCTTTCGTCTAGCTTCGCTTCATTTCGTTTCGTTGCAGAGCCTAACTGGATTGCGAATTCTTCTCGAGCAGAAATTATTCGTGATCAGAATAGTTTCACGAAATTGTTCGCGAATCGTTCGAGAGATTTCTACAAGATTTTTTTTTCCACCATATAATGTTGAAAATTATATGCTAGCCCATTACACCTGATGCTTTCACCCGATGTTTAGCCGTTGTTAACACTGCCTGTCTTAGTGATTTTCATGCAGTACAAACAAGGGTCTTTAGAGTTAGCGCCATGAGATACATTGAATATACATTTTAATGTCTTCAGATCTCCTGCTAAATGCCATTCAATGTTGAAAGTGCCAATTCCAGAAATATTGAGTGGAACTCCCTCCATGTGATTTTTTATGGTGGCAAGATATGATGTTCTATTAAATATCCATGAGAGAATGTTATGGTCTTCTTTCAGCACCTATAAGAGAATACAGAAACGTGATTAGTCTCATAATATTAACACATAGAAGATTTTAGATATGAAATCCATATTCAAATGATTATCCCTATTTATTTTGCAAAGGAACTGCTATACCTGAAATGCTGCCAACCACCAAATATCATTTTCTGATTGAACACTGAAATTGAGGCCTTCTGAGTCTTCTAAATTTGAAAGTGCTCCATTCATGATCGTGAGACTGAATCTTTTCATTTTTTTTCCTTTTATAGTTTCAGACTCATCTAACTTGAGAACAACTATCAACTTGTTATTGACATTCTCATTTGCAATACCGTAAAAATTTATGATGAATGTTAATAACTAATTAATGTCAATAAATAAATTGTTGGAATTGTTATATGCTAGACTTTCTCCTTTTGAGCAATACACTTCATTGATATGGGATGGATTACCAACTATTGTCTGCATAACATGTCTTTTTAAAAAAAAAGATGAAATGGTCATGGGATTGGAAACTTTTTAATATTTACTTGTGCAAATGCCTCCTTTATCATCTTAAACATTGTTGTATATGCTTCTTTACTGATGCTAGAAAAGTCACATGTCCCCTGAAGTAATGTAGTGTCTAATATTTTTTCCAACTTCATCATAAGGCTATCAGTAACTGAAGCCTTAATCTTTTTCATTTTGTTATTATTTAACATTGTTTTCATAGATTTAGAGTCAAGATAGAGCCTAGTGAGTTTCCAATTGAAATCTCATCGGCCAAACTGGTCTTCAACAACCAATGCTGATCTGCATTGCAAACATAATGTTCATGAAAATGTCAGTAGAAATTAGGACACTCATAGTATTCACAGCAGTATATAATAAGCAAACAACAGAAAGTTGAAATGAATAAATAACAAAATTAGTGATTAATGAATAAATCAAAAAGTTCAAACAATTTTCAGTACCAAATAAGCTTTAACTTACTTGAATGCATGGATTCGTCTTTTTCTATGACCTCCTCTGGATGATAGATCACATATATCCTTGTTTATCAGCCTTTTCCTCTTGTTGCTTTGGACCTTTCTGTTAAGCACATCCATATCTTTAACAAGAGACAAATATGAGATACGCATGGATTGAAATGCAATTTTTATCTCCCCATTGCTAGTTGTATAATGATGCAAAGAAGATTTCAATCTTTGGATCACCTCCTTGAGCATCTCATTTTCATCCAAACAAGTTTTCATCTTTGTAGATTTTTCTTCGCACTCCTTTGATATTTTCCTTGATTCCTCTTCCAAATAATGTATTCTTTGCATTGAATGTGCATTCCCATAGAGCATCAAATCTCACAGTAATCCAAAAGGCCATTTTTACCATGACACATATAGATTATTAAATGACTCACCGAATGAAAATCTGATGCTGCAATGAACATGGATCAAATAGGATACAATGTTCCTGATGACCATAAATCTACATGTTTTTAGCTTTTCCTCCTTGTATCGGACCATATCAGAAGTTGACAATTTGGGTTGCTTTGAATTCTCGTCCTGAGCGGAGCATATTCTAGTGACAGATCCACATGAAGATGATAAAGCTTTGTCATCAGTACAATAATATAGTAACAAACAACACAATGACAATAACAAAGCTGGAGATGGCGCTAACGACTCTACTGGAGATAGAGATGGCGTAGGTTTTTTCATAAATGTCACTCCAATTTCTATGTGTTCCCAACTATTGGGAGGGAATATTTCAGCATTTTGAAAAATTATATTCTAACTATAATTAAACACCAGTGAAGTTTGATGTGACTAAACTAAGGTGCATTCATTTACATGGAAAGTAGTGCGGGCAGATGCGTAAAGAAGTTAGAAAATGATATTATAATTACTTTATAGTTATTTTTCTCTCTCCTACATGGCATTTCTTATAGGGCCCTCTTTGGGCCCATATTTTCTCTAATAATATGCAAGTACAATTGATCAATTCTGATTGAAATTGAATCCAGTAGGGCCAATTTACTAAATTTAGTTCATTTCATGGACAGTTCAACAAACTGGAAAAAACTGAAAATTTGTGAGTTTTCGGAATTTATTTTCTTAAAAAAAATTTTTACGTAAATTTGAAATTCATCCAAAAACAATGTCAGTAATAGGCAATCAAAAATCGAAAAATCAACATACTATTCAATTCCTAATCATACTAACATAATGTCAGTCCGGCATGCAAAGCATGCGACATTAACTACTTTTTTGAACATTATGAAATTTTTACGTAAATTTCAGTTTTACAGAAATTGTCGGCCTATTTCCCTGATTTGTGAGGGAACCGTAAGAGCATATTTGTATAACCACTTAAAACGACCGTAAATATCTCATGCATGTCGAAAACACTCTCAAAATCAACAATGTAATCAATCCATGCAAGCACAACACCACACTTTACAGAAAGAACAAGCATGCAATTCAAACATTTATAGATTTTGACAATTTTGCTCACAAAACTGCCAGAATTTCAAATGGCCATATCTTGAGCCACCAAATTAGGTCTTGTAAAGCACAGTAACGGAGGGAGGACTAAGTGACCGAGATGACTGCCACATCAGCTTCACACGATCAAAGCATCACAAATCTGTAGTAGGCTAAGCCTGTGCATCTAAGAACGTGCAAACACTGCCCCAAGCCCAAAAATGATGTTACCAACAGTCTTAAATGGTCTATTAGACTTTTGTGAAGCATTCATACATGTCCTAAGAAGCAATATGGACTGAGAACGAAGATTTCTTGATTTGTAGAAGAGATTTTTGCTTCAAAGTTGATGGAGACAAAGCATAAGGCCCTGACCATCAATTTACAGGTCTGATAGCTTTCTGGACAGGTCATGAGGAGCACTGAATCGGTTGTAAAATTTTCCAGTATGATTTTCTTATGGATTGAGAGCAATCCATCCCCAAAAATCACCAAAAAGACTCTTTTTTTTTTGGGGTTTTTTTTCGGCCTTCTACAAGCTCAATTCAAGGATTCCTTGGATCTAACTTTAGGGAAAGCTTCAAAAAACTTTGATTCAACTTTTGGCAAGATCCACAAGGCATTTTACAGCATCCTAATATCCAACTTTATGTAAAGGTAGCAAAAAATATGATTTTTTACTATTTTCTGTTTTTTTTTTTACCATAAAGTGGAAATTCATGACGTGCAACTCTTTCTCACCCACATGTAGCTCAATTTACAGGATTATAGCCCATCCTAACGACCTGATATTGTTGGATTTAAGCTCTTACTATCAATTTTTAGCTAAAAACCATGAAAAACAAGCAATTTTTGACCAAAAACATAGCCTAGAACCATGACTCATGGCAAGAACTGGCATGCATCATCAATTTTATCATTATTGATCCCTATAATGAAAGTACAAAAATTCAGATCTACCAAAGACTTGAGCTACATAGGCAAAAGCTCCAAAAAAAAACATCACAAATTGGCTTTCATGGACAACCTTCCATAAAACTCTAGAAAATTTTGAGAGAGACGGATCTTAATGACATGCAAATGAAAACCGAGAGAATTCACCCACTTGGAATCTTGTTCTCCACCTGGATGAAAATACCAATTGATCCACACCAAAAATTCAACTAAAAGCAACACCACTCCAAGCTCTCCGATCTTCGTAAGCCTTGCTTTGATACCAATGTAAGGGAAAGCTCCTCAAGACCCTGCTTACAAGACAAAACACAAGAGAACACATTGTGGAGAAACCACCCAACCAAGTAGAAGCAATTGATCAATCTCCAGAAGCTTCACCTTCGAGCCAAGGAATAGGAAGCAAGAATAGAGTGAGAGAACCTGGCAATGAACACCAAAGTGAATGGTGGAGTAGGGAGAGTTTCCACTAGTTATATGGACCCAAGACCGCCCTGTGCATGTAGCCATGCAAGGCCTAAACTCCCAATTAAGAAATTCCATTGCTATTGATACTCTACAAATGCATTGACAGTCCTAAACCATGTAGTAACTCCAATTAGTGTGTCTAGGCCTCACAAGGTTATTAATTACTTTATGGGTCCCATCTAGTATGACATGGTGTAACCAATAATTTCGAGTTCTAGAGGATCGTGTATCCAAGTCTAGGATCATATTGAATCCTATATTCAGGATGTGACATAACACTAGGACAACAATTTCCAATCCTTCGAGACAAGAGTAACGAGCCCCCTTCAGGTACCATCAATCAAAGTGAAAGAGTAGTTGAAGTTTCTAGCAAAATATTGAACTAGAACGTCAAGAAGAAAGCGACTAAGCTTGGATTTTTGGAAACAAAAGATAATATTCGAGGGTTCGAAAGATGAAAGATAATGGCAAAGGAGGGATCAATCGATGTGAGAGTTCTAGCCTTAAACATTCCAAAAGAATATTCATAGAGGAAGCAACAAATGAGGGTGGGGGAGGAGGAGTTTAGATTTCTATTGTAGGCTTGCACACCAACGTGCTAGCTTTTAGAGATCCACGTGATTTTTTTTATAATCAATATAGACCTAAAAAGTCACTTGATAGATTCATTTAAGTGTCTTTGCTACCCTTAAAATATAGGTTTATTTTAATCATAAAGAAGTGTTTACGAAGCTCTAAAGGCTAGTCAATGTGCTAGCCTGAAAAATAGAAATCTATAAAAACATTATAAAATTAAAACTAAAACTAAAAAGAATTTGGAGCCAACTTTGCTAGCACGCTGCCATGCTAGCCAAATCAGCTCCAAAAAAATATTTAAAAAAATTAATTATCAATTTTCAATTATCTCAAAGAAACGAATTTACTTTTTAAGTTAGCACAGGCCGACGTACTAGCTTTTGCAGCACCATGAACATTTTTCCACAATACAGATAAACCTTTATTTAAAAGGTAGCAAAGTGTATTTTGATGGACCTATCTAATATTTAATGGCTAGTGAAATTTTCAACTATGTACCAAACCACAATCCTTATGGATAGAAAATCATGTGATGGCGCTAGCACACCATGTGCTATCTTTTGTTGAATCATAAGCAGAGAGAGATTCGCAAAATGCCAAGGCCCATCTCAAAGTCTTTATAAATGCACCAAGTTTTAAGATGATTTTCAATAAATTTGATATCTAAATTAAAGGCAAAATACACATGCTCTTGCTAAATGGGTTTTTTACTCATGGTATCTAAATTGTTGTATTTTTGCCACTCAATAAGGAATATCTTGTCTATGTTTTTTGTCATCCCATGTCAAATTTTAAATTTCGGACAATTTTTTGCTATTTATCTATGTTTTTTTTTTGATTAAAAAATAGTTAGTGTAGTCAAAATTCCAAAATTTATTGCCTTGCTTTGATCTGATACAATAAAATTTACAATAATTTGTCATAATTTTGATAGCATATTTAAAAATATTAGTAACTAGATGGAATTCTATTTGTTTAACTTCATTATATTTATAAATCTATACTAGAAAAAAATTGCATATTGTGTGATTATTTAGCTATTTTATATTTTGCAAAAAAAAGTTAATTTCATGTTCTCATGTTTTAAAGGCCTGGTTTCGAAAGAAAATGAGGTGAAGCATAAAACTGAGAGAAAATAGAAATCATGATAATATTGCGAGCTTGTGTTCTACAACGATAAACGATCCTTTGGCATCAAGTGCACTTCATATGAAGAATCAATCCTACCATGTTCCCATGAGATTTAACTTGAATCATTTTGAATTGATGACAAAACAAGATTAGTCAATTGAATAGAGCTCTTGCCAGATTATTTGAAAAAAAAAAAATTTAATATTGGAAGGAATGGGAGAAACATTCAATTGTTTTGAATTGTTGAGAATAGATTTGAAGCCATAGTTGGAACTATGCATCTTCCATGCATCATTTCCAAAGTTGCCCATTAGATCAGTTGTTTGGAAATAGAAAGTCACCTCATTCATTAAGCCAATCCACAAATCCATGTGAGTTCAAATGATGGGGATTTGGCACATGAGCTCATTTGTATTGTGTGTGTTGATTGGCAATTTTTGAGCCACTGAGAAAGGCTAGGGAACTCAAGAATCATACATGAGTGTAGAAAAAAATCTTAATACTTCACATATATGTTGCAAAAA
Source organism: Diphasiastrum complanatum (assembly GCA_029204225.1). Lineage (NCBI taxonomy): Eukaryota > Viridiplantae > Streptophyta > Lycopodiopsida > Lycopodiales > Lycopodiaceae > Diphasiastrum > Diphasiastrum complanatum. The sequence continues at coordinate 15,590,547 of CM055100.1, read as the reverse complement.
AGCCCTCAAAACACGCCTCAACAATATTCATTACTTGGCTCTCAATTCCATTAGTACATCCCCAACAAGTTTGATGCTCATCCTTTTTCTAGTTGCATTTGGGTTTTTTTTAGGTGCAAAGTCTTTGATCATCTCACATTATCTTAGCACTTGTAGGAAAATCAATCTAAAGTCACAGAATTATGCTATCTCATCTAGATTTTTTCTCTTCTATGTCCTCATTTGTGTGGTGGCAGATTGGAGTAGAACCTCTGACCTCAAGGAGAACAAAGGGAATCCTAACCAACTCACTAGTTATTGGAGGACTATACTACTTCAACTAACTTGTGACACAACCAAGTGCAAATAAAAAGTCTTTATATCAAGCTGACCTTATCTCTGATATCAGGCTCATCTTCTACAGACATGTGGATGTGATTGGGGATTTTCCTTCCCTTTTTCAGAAAAAGAATTCATCATGGCTACAAGAAAATCAAGCTTTCCAAGCTGAATCTTGAGCTACAATTTGAAAGGCATGTCTCAGTACAACTCAAGGACGGTGTCCTTATTCCCTGCAGCCTCCTTATGTTTTTCAAAAAGCTCCTCAAAAGCTTTGAGGAACTTTGCATGAACTTCACCAATCTGCATCAACATTCATATAAGACTTTGAGATGGTCAATATTCAGAGCTAAGTTCTTCAAAAACAGTTGCTAAATTGTAGAAGGAATCAGCAGTGCGAGTATGAAAGAATAATTTACCTCCTCATTGGAAGGATTGTCAATCTTTTTCACTTCGATTGGCTTTCCGACTGCAATATATAAAGGTGTCCTGTGTGGAATAATTGATCTGAGGGACAACCATTAAAAGTTAGAAGAATCTCGCTCCTCCTTATGAGATGATAGTAGCTGAAAATTCCTTGGGACAGAGCTGACACATATGGAATGATAAAAGCAGATAGGAAGCAGGTCTCGTGATTAGAAACAAAGTGGATGAAAAGACAACTGATGAATGGTTGTAATCTAACGTCGAAATTATCTTTGGTCGTACAGTATCATCGATATGATCCTATAAAGCTTTCTAATGCATTGCTTCTGCTAAAAACCAAACACTGATATCTATAAAGGTCAACCCAAAGTTATCACCACCAAGCCGTAACATACTTACAAGTATTCTCCCCATATCCAAATTGGTGCAACTCCGACCTTTCTTGAGAACTTGTTGAACCATTCCCCATGCCCCAGTTTCACATAGCTGTAGGTCTTTGTCTGAGATTAAATGACAAAAATCTCATTATGGAAGGTTTATGTAACCATGAGCTCAGCAGATCAGTAAAAAAACTGGCACAACATTTTTAGCAGGGAAACAAGGTATGCCTAAAATCTGCAAGTATCACTGTGCCAAGCTTTTCGAACATCTTTAGCAAGAAATTAACAACAGTAAGCCCCAAACGCTTTTCTCTCGACCTGAAAGGCATGGAAGGGAATACTGAAGGAATACAGATTCTTAATCCTTGTCTAGAGGCCCATACGGCAATTAGTCTTCTCCAAAATGCCAAGAAATTCAATATCTCAGACGGTAGACCCATACAAAAACACCGGTTTTCCTAATAAATGTGGAGTTTAGCTGGCGTCTCATGTTTCATGACTCTACTTTCACCAGGGTAATTTATTAAGCGAAGAAAACATGATAATCAGATATCAAAAACTCTCTAGACTTTTTAGTCCATCTTGGATTCAGTTAAAGCTCAGAAATCTGAGAAGTTTTCCTATCAGCTGATTGATATTCTGTAACTTCAAAACTGATCAGCTGATCCACGACTTGGAATCTACCTGATTAAAAATAAAAACTGGCACCAATGGAGAGCCTTCCTGGATGGCTATGCGCACAAATCCAAACCTTTTTTTCAGGAAAGCTACCTGCCAGAGGATACAAATCAAACCTTATGTATGTACAAGCTTCTCGAAACACGACTGGTTGAAAACCAAAGCCCCATGGGCGTGTATTACAAAATATGAGTCATGCTTGTCCATGAGAACGTATTTTCGGAAATCAATCATAACAAAAGCATGTGTCCTTAATTAGCTACTGACTAGTAGCCTACTAGACGATTAGTTTAACACAACGCCGCATTGCTATTGTTTCTACACCAACCTCACAACCGGGTCTCATATAAAGACATTCCTGCACACCGCCCGGAATGATTATCACGCTAGTTCCGCTCTTTAGAAGCTTATGGAAGACCTCCTTTGAAGCAGGCGCACAACCAAACCATTTCCACAATTGATGAATAAACGGAGCCCGTAGTGCCTATCAAATCAAAAGAAAAGAAACCCCACAAAGAAATATTCAACATGGGTATGCATATGCAGTCACAAATTAGAGGACAGAAAAGAAGCACAAATTAGCTCTAGATGTAACAAGGAAAAGTGTTGTTGAGCAGACCACAAAACTTTGAAGTCATTACAAACAAGTCGAAATCAAACTGCATGTGCTCTCTTTAGTCATTTCAGAAGATTCATAGATGCCTAAACAGATACAGGACTGTGGCCTCAAATTGCAGGGCCATCGAATAAAATTACATTATTGAGAGGAGTCCACTACTGGAAAAAGCAAGGATTTTATGGAACCATCTCTTCAAATTTTGAGAGGGGTTGATCTGATATGTTAGCAAATTCAGTTAGGTTGATGATGTTGATATATGCTGATTACTTTCATGCGGGGAAATATATGTCGAAGATAACTCACCGTACTGCCCACCAGAAGTCTAATATTCTTCACGGGAAACAGGTTGCTGTGTTCAAGTAGCGAGATATATCCGAGAGGGAGTATTGAATGTGGCTCCCCACCAAAGACTGTCAATTGGCACAGCGAGATAAAGAAATTTTGAACAAAATCCAAGATAGAGTAATACTTTCAAATTGGCACATAGCATTGAATATTGGGACACAAGCAGATGGCAAATACACACTCTCTCTCTCTCACAAATAGTAGATTCGACTCCTGAGCAATGCTCACCATAAGATCGGTTGTTATCGAAAGCATCAAGATCTTCTGCTACTATCTTGACTGGAAAATGTCTAACTGCATTCGGTAGAATGAATCTGCAGATGAATCAACATGTAGGTTAAGGTAAAACAGAACGCATCCTAGATAGCCAAACTACAATAGTAACAGCAGCAATTGTTGAAATGGTGGAGGTGGAGAATGTACTGAGATATGCGCTTGCCCAAAGCACTGTTGTAGTCCACAGTAACAAAACCCAAAACAACCAAGAATGTCACGATTCTGTTGCACATCCACACAACAATTCACTTCAATATCGAAGATAAAGTTAGCAGAAACCTTCTGTCTCCTCAATTAGCATTGCACAACATCAGAAATACAATAAATTTGGTATCTAATGAGTTGCATAGAGCTTACAGAATAGCGATGGGGAAGGTAAACGGGTTGAGAAGACCAATGGGGAGCAGAAGTATCAAGACAACATTCAGCTGTGCTGGCCCAAGCACCAGCAAATTTGCAAGAGAAGTAAGCCGCTTCTCGAGAAAGCTCTTTGCAGGCTCAGCCTGGACGACATTCTGCTCCGCTGCCATTTGTGGGCAACCAGCAATCAAATCTGCTAACCTCTCAATCACCTCCAGCAACTGAGATCAATTCTATCACAGCAAATAGTCATCATGGGTGTTGCAGCAAATAGTCATCATGTGTGTCTGCAACTAGCAGAAGCAACCCAGAATTTAGATCCAAAGCACAAAGGAATCTGGTGGATCACCCAGCTAGCTACATGGGTTTTGGAGATGATTATACAAAAATAGAAGCTGGTGTGTGTATATGATGTGTGAGAGACAGAACGCTCTTGTACAATGAGAGCGAGAGACAGAGAGAGGCGGCTGGAGAGAACTGTCAACTAGAATTATATTTTCTATCTTTCTATTTTTTATGCTGTAACATGGTCTCACACGTTGTTCATCAAAAACTTTATGTATTATGTGTGGAGAACAATCAAGGGCCTGGGCCTGAGAGCCCCACGTGCAATATTAAGCTCTTTTTATATGACACTAGTCTAGACTTTAATGTTTCATGTTTTTTTGGGAACATAGGTATTTGGGTTCTAGGGTTCTAGATTATATTTGGTAACGGCCCTCCCAATGAAGCATTATTTCACATAATTTTCTTTGCCATGCTTTGGGTTCTAGATTATATGTGGTAATGGCCCTCCCAATGAAACATTTTCTCACATAATTTCCTTTGCCATGCTTTTTATGTTATTTTTTATATATTGTCTTTAAAACGTGGAACTTGGAATGTTTATGCTAAATATTTTTGTTCATTTTTTCATCTGACTAATTTTTTTAGTTTTAGTTTTTTATGTTATTTATTATGGAAAATGTTGGTACGAAGTCCATATGCTATCAAAATCAGGAGCATTGGTTAGTTTGGGATGCAACATAAAAGAGCAGATAGTGAATTCATTGTTTGAAAAAAATTGCATAAATTTTTAGGCCTTATATTATGCAAAATAACTAATTCACGTAGTGGGGAAGCATATGATGATCACTGTCAAAAGTTGAGCCGATACAAGATGTATGAAGCAATGAAGCGAACACAAGTATTGGAGTATTTGTTGAATCAAACAAACAATGAGAAGGCAATACTTCAAGAAAATTTGTAGAAACAAATATACGAGAATACACATTGAGCTCCAATATATCAGAATTGAAAACTATTATTACTGATCTTCAAATATCCAATCAAGTTATGTTGAGAGACGTGGAGAATTTTAAAAGAGAAATCTTGAGTGCTATTGCTGGAAGCGAAGTTCTCAGGAGAAAATTAAATATAAGAAAACGCAAACGACTTCCAAAAAAAGACAGAGATGATCTGTCTTCAAGAAGTGAAAACAAGAAGAAAAGAATTCAAGCATTCAAGTAAGTATTAATTAAAAGATTGTACAGGAAGCCTTTGCACATGTGAAGATTCAAAAGCTACCTCTTCCTCGTCCATTTAGAGTAAAAAAACAAGATATTGTCTTAATGAGAGTATGAGTATGCTTATAGGTGAACCATTTCATATCAAGAAATTGTATACATGTGAGAGTGGAACATTGGAATACAATGAGTCCAACAATTTATTTTTGGATATTAACAAAGTAGTGGCATACATGATTGAATATTACAAAATATTTGAAAGAGAAGTCCAAGGAAAATTGATATTGGTTATTAAACTTGATGAGTCTGAAATTGTTAAGGGACAAAAATTGGAACGGGTAAGTATCACCTTTATGAATAGAGCATTGAACAATACTGAAAATGATGCAGATGATTCCTCATTTAGTGTTCAATCAGAGAATGAAATATGGTGGTTAGCAGCATTTCAGGTATATTTCAATTTTACTTAGTATTGTATTTTATCACCTAAGTTGCTGATGTCAATGTTCATAACTTTGTATGTGTTTGTTACTTTTCAGGTTTTAAAAGAAGACCATGCTATCTTGTCGTGGATTTTTTTGACATCAAATTATGCAAAGATTATTGAAGAGCATATGGGTGGAAACAAAATATATGTGCCAAACTATGGCACATTTCAAATTTTATGGCATCTTGCAGGTGATTTAAATACACTGAAATGTATGTATAATGTTTCGCATGGGGCAAATACTAAACACCCTTGTTTGTATTGTATGAAGAATTGTAAAGACTTGAATTGGACAAGATCACGAGTTGGTCCAATAAGAGATCGAGAGGATCCGAACTTTAGACCTGTGTTGGCAATTCCATTGATCAATGTTCACATATGCACATTGCATGCTGAGGTACAAATTATTGAAAAATTGATTTACAATCATATTTTGTATGTCTGGAATACCAAACCTGAATCGGCTTCTAAAATTGGAATTGAGAGATTAGAGCAAGTACTTTCAAAAGCAGGTTTGCACAAGGGGAATGTAAAAATAGAAAAAAGTGAAAAACTATCAGGTAAATCAGGGAACGTTCCAAACAAGCCATCTGTTGGAGGTGCAAAAGCTAGAAGGTTTTTATCCAATCTCACTGGAAAGTCTTCTACCGTGACATACAATGTTTGGAAAGACGTTGTTGCAGCATCAAAAGATTTTGAAGAGAGGGGCAACACAAGATTAAAAAAAACTGCAGTATGGCAAAATCTTGACAATTTGATTGGCATGTTGCGAAAAGAAAAGTTATCTGAAATTAACATTGCAAATTTACAAAAATATTGTGAGATATTTGTCAAATCGGTAGCAAAATGTTGGGGAGAGGATCATGTTACACACTGTATGGTAGTTCAATATTTGTTTTTGTGCAAAAATTGTTCTGCAATGTCATATATTTGATTTTTGATGTATGTATTTTACTGGTTGCAGCATATTCTATTACATCACACCACATTTTTTGCAAAAGAATATGGAAGTATGAGCATATGGTCCTCTCAAGGTATGGAGAAATCGTATTGCCAAGCAAGAGGAGCTTTTCATCGAGCAACCAACCATGGAGGATATAATTCAAAGAGATGCTACTTATATCAATTATTTCAATGGTTCTGTAGAAGAGCACAGTTTAGATATCAAACCAAATATTCAACAAATCTCATTTCATTCAAAAAGACATTTCAACATCTGAAGAGAAATAGTTCAACTTCATCATCATAATAGAAAAACAGTTAAAATATTACATATCCTCATCGGTATCAAAGGTCAGCTGAGCAGTATGGTCATGAAGAAATTGTCTCCTCTCATATGGATCCAGATGCTCAATTGATCTTCTTTTGTTCAACTCTATGTAACTTGTGTACACTGCTAAAGCAGATGATCTTTTGGGTACATTTTCAGAAACATAACCCAATATTTTGATAGCTATATCCCTCTTCACAAAAATGATTTTGTATGTACTGTTAGGATATCTATGTCCATCACAAAAATAGGACAATGCCTTTATTGCCATTACTATAGTTCCTGCTTGTGAATAAAAGTTGTCATGTTGAATACAAATTTCATTTTGTACAAAGTATTTCAGGTAATGGCACAATGTTGAATCCTTATGGCCAACAACACCTCGGACACCTCCTCTTCTCGTAGCAAAATCATCAACTTCAATTGTGTCCTGCAATACGAAAATTTGTAATTAGTTAAATTTTCAGATGGATTTTCATTGAATACAATGCTAAATATGATTATAATGGAATAAGAAAATAAAAATTACCATGTCATGCTGATCATACTCCAACAATCCTTTTCCACGCAAGTCATGCCCAACAAGAAACGTATCCTCAGAAAAAATGTATTGCTCTGGAGGAGGATATCTTTTTTGAACCCAATGAACTCCTCCTCACTAGGAGCATTTGCGCCATAGGCTAGACATTGTTGCCTTGTAATTTGTAAGGCCTGCTCCAGACTTCCAACCATCTTCATCTTGATAGTCAACCCCTTCAATTAAATCATCATGATTGAAGTCTATTATATCCGAAAATTCTGACAATGCATTGGCTAGTACAGATAGGATCTCGTCCTCTCTCATGTCGAACACATCCCCAATATCATTCAATGATATATATGGCAAGCTATTCATATGGTATACAGGAATGTCGCGCAGTGTCTTCCTTTTATCGTGTTCTTCTACACCTGATGTAGAAGATATTACCATCGACCATGACAAAGCAAGGTCATACATCGAAGCCAGCCTAGCCTCTTCCTCATCACCCAATACTTCGTCTTCTAAATTTTTGTCCACATCGACAATAAATCTCTGAGTAGATGTTCTACTTGAAGAAGAAACACCAATTGATCTGGAAGATTGGCCTTCATCAGGTATTAACGCAGATATGAAGAAAACAAAAGCTATGCCCTTAGCTATAAACTTGCATGATCTCCTATGGGATTCACAATATTGTACCACCTTCAGGCTCTCGTCAAGCTTGGTAAACTTCCTATCATGCTTGTGCTTGGCTTCAAGCTGGGCAACTATCAGTTCATGAAAATGAATAAACTTCAGGCCATCAATAACAAGAGATAATTCGAGAATGCTAGTCCAAAACTTTTCGAATAATTCTAATAGGTGAGACTTGTGCTCAAGCACAAATCTATCGACATCAAATTTAAGACAAAAAAGCGATAAAAAGTACTCAGTCCTGTCTAGAACACCAGTGTTAGAGAGAAATTCATGCAGCTTGTTAGATTCCATATCGGAAATGACAGACAACACTGGATACTGGATATCGCAGGCACGCAAGGAATGGAGACAATTCGGATCGACAGAGAGACTTCGCATGGCAGCGATATCATGCAAAACAGTATGTAACAATAATGCAGGCACACAACAGTGTGCATGAAAAATAGAGAAAAGTAGCAGCGTCGCGTCGTAGCGATATCGACAGCTGAAACGAATATCCGATATCGCAGGCACGCAAGAGAGTGATGGAAAATAAAATTGAACGCAGTGGACTTGCGTGGTTGCGATATTGCCTTGACGATCTCTGAATAGCAAAACGTTTTATGGCGCTGTTTAGCCCTTATATAGATCCCACAGATTCATCACAGCCGTTCGGAAATCACTGTTAGATATGCGACACTTCAGAGATACGTCAAGTCCTGTAACGCGTGCAAAGCATTTATGTGAAATTTTGGCCAAATCCATAGGTGACACGTGGGTGGTTGAAAAGAGGACACGTGTATCCGCACATGTGGAGGAATTATTAATAAAACACACGAATCAAAATTTGGCACGTGTGTGGTTGAAAATATGACACGTGTATTTGCACATGTGGAGCAATCAATAATAGGACACACCAATCAAAAATTGGCACGTGGCGCCTTTACATTTAATGCACAAAAAATCTCTCTATATATAAGCAAAGACCGCGAATGAAAACCATTTGGCTACCAGATTCCTGAATCGTTCCTTGCTCTCTCTCACGGAAACTCGATATCGTAGCCGCGCGACCATTTGTTTTATTATATGCTTTATTTGTATTTTTTTCATTTACATATCATTGACTATTTGGTTGATTGTAGTCATCACTAGTCTGTACATATTATATCACTAAGAGTGGATGAAGCTGGTTTGTGTAACTGAGAATGAACTCTTTGAGATCAACACACCTCAATGTCGACATTGAGATGTACAAAAGCATGATCATTTATTTTCCAACGAAGGCCCTGTGTGTAGCAAGGCACATAGAGCTAATAGACGCACAAGTAACCAATTTTTCAGTTAGTCTTTTCGTGATGCAAATTGCCATGTAAAAAAAAATGTGAAACTAACATCCTATATTTTGATTCTCAGTCCTCTCAACAAGTTGACTCATTCAGCTGTGGCTGGTATGCCATTAAAAAAGTAAAATGCTTTATGGAATGGTTCATCAGCCAAGGGAAAAATGTCAATATACGTCAGGTAATTTGGGTTTGGATATACACTTATTTTATTTATATGATTTTTTACTTTTGTGTATTCGTCTAACTTGTCTATTGTTGATGATTTGCAGTTCACCTGTCCGAAATTCACACAAAATGACATATTTGAATTTCGACAAGAGATGCTTAAGATTTTTCTCTCTAATGCAACATCGGTGACAACAGATCAAGAAGCTGGAGAGCTTACACTTGAAAGAGCTCATGGAAAAGAAATTTATATAAAAAAATAGATAAATGGTCTTATTGAAAGGCCAATACAAAAATATGTACCTCAAAAATTTACATTCAATGTGTACAAATGATGACCCTTTCATGTCTTTTGATATTCGATTGTTGCTATTTCCATCATTTGATATTCTATTGTTGCTATTTCAATTCTTCATTTCACTTTTCTTGAACCTGCACATGAAAACAATGGAATTACATTTATCAATAAACAATGTGGGTTAATATAAAAGGAGCCAAAAATTAGCAGTCTAAAATTTCACAAAGAAAGTTAAGCTCACCAATATTGTAGATTTACTGATTCATCAAAGCTTTAATTTGTTTCGACAATGTCTATGCTTGACAATAGATCTTTGCATGGGATATGATCTTTTTGCCTTGCTCTAATCTGCATTAACATTGCAAATGATCTATCAATGAATCATTGTTAATAAATAACAGTATAACAATTATATAACAGACTATTTAATACAAAAACGTATCATTCTTCCATTTACTCGAAAATCATAGCTTTGAGGTATGTCGCTTTGCGAATGCTACGAACTTCTTGAAAGAATCAAATACTTCGGATTTCTTCTTCAAGTAGTAGATCGTGGCCATTTGACTGTAATCATCTATGAATGTTAGAAAATATTTCGAACCTGAGAGCGAATATGTTTTCATCGGTCCACACACATCAGAGTGGACAAGCTCAAGAACTTCCTTGGCTCTTCTTCTTTCGCGTGTAAATGGATTCCGATGTTGCTTGCTTTTCTGACAAGCTTCGCAGAACTCAGCCTCGGGCCTTGAAATTTTGAGACCTGTGACAATGTCTTTTGTGCTCATGTTGTACAAGCTCCGCATGTTTAGATGATACATTCTCCTATGCCAGAGCTGATCTTCGTTTTCTGAAGCATTTAATTTGCTATCAGAGTTGCTAATTATTTTGGCCTAGTAGAGGTTTCCTTCTCTGCATCCGACCGTCAGCAACTTGTTTGTCGTCTTTTCGATCATACGGCAAGTGTTGCCGTCGAACAAAACTCGAATGCCTAGATCTGCCATCTTGGAGATAGATAGCAGATCTTTTTGAGTGAGGGCACATAGAGTGCTCCTGGCAGCTCTGCTTGGCCTGACAGTGTTCGTAGCTGTAGAGAGCCGATGCCCTTGACATCGTGTCTGCTTCCATCGCCTAGAATCACCGCTCTGTCATTTTCAAGTTTGCAAAAGTTGATCAAGATCTTTTTGTTGCAGGTTATGTGAGATATTGCTCCTGAATTGATGACCACATCGCAGTCATGTTCGAAGTAGCTTGTCGAAGCTTCGTCGAGTATCGTGAAAGCTTCGTCACCTCTTTTTGCATCTTTAGATGATTCTACAACGTTTGTCTTTTCAGCTTTGTTTTTTCTTTTTGGGTTGAATCTACAATCGTATGCAGAATGCCCTTTCTTCTTGCAGTGCATGCAAGGTATTGCTAGATTAAACCAGCATTTGTTGGCCGTATGGCCTGGTTTGTGACAATGATCACAAGAAGAAGATTGTTGATTCGAGGACTTCATCTTCTCGAATCTTGGTTTGTTTTTGTTCTTCTTCTTTCCTTTCGTGAAGAGAGCCTTCTCTTGATCACTGTTTCTCTCTCCTTCGTTTCTCATCAGCGACAAGATTGACTGCTTTGTCGAATGTCATATCTGGTAGACTCAGTATGAGCATTCTCAGTGACTGATAGGACGTCAGTAGAGATTTCATGAAGTACATCAACTGCTATGGTGTTGGGACCTGGTGCTCCTGTCCTGATGCAGCGAGTTGAGCGAAGATCATTCTGATCTTCTCAATGTGCTGATCCAACTGGTTGCCATCCCACCGTATTGATTGCAGCTGATTGTGAAGGTGCATGACTGAAGCTGCAGTCCTCACTTCATACTTCTGCTTTAATCTTTCCCATGCTACACGGCTGCTCTCACAGTCTTCAATCTGCATGAGTAGATCTTCATTTATGGACGAAATGATGACCGCCATTACGCGCTTTTCCTTTCTGATCCATTCAGCTCTCCTCAGGTCTCTCTCTGGAGGCTGCACCTCTGAGAGCTCGGTCAGCAACTAGATGCTTCGCCCTTCAGGAGTGTTTTGATTTTGAATTTCCAGATTCTGTAATTTGCGCCATCGAGACTGATTCTTACTCTGGTCTGGATTGTCGTAGCCATATTGTGTTGTCTGGAAGTATCACTGCTGGGATATCAGTAGTGACAACCTATTGGCTCTGATACCATGTTGCGGGAGCGTGTGCGTGGGACTGATTCATGTTCATCCTCACTTCGTCTTCTTTATCGCGAACAATTTTCTGTCTTTTAATTTTCTTTTGTGCGGAAGCCCTTACAGGAACCCAGACACTCGACTACGCATCACAGAACACATTCTATTCTAGCAATCATGACACACAACACAAGACGAGATGCACAAAAATGGACTTACTGTACTATCAGTTTTAATTTAGAGTGAATTTGTCAGTGTCTCGCTCGTTGGTGGAATGACATTCTACTCTTTCGTTGTGTTCTGCTCGTTGGCAGACTTTTATGCACAGCTATGGTGTCTTTACTTTCTTACTCTATTCCGTATGTCTCTCTCTGTCACTTACAGTTCTCTGTATTCACATCATCTATTATGATCCAGAGAGGATCGTTTTAAACCTCCACTATGTGGAGTTTACAAGATAGCTAAACATCGAATCACATGACTAGTTAACGCTAATCAACTAGTTAGTTAGTCTCCGTCGTTGCTACTCGTTTCAGCTGGGCGTGAAGCCCGTTGAGTTGCCATCTGGCAGCGTGAAAGATTTTTCTTCGTCTGATTTGTAATCTCCTGTTTGCCTTCGTTCTATTTGTTTCTTTTCATAGTTTCCGTTTTGCGTCCCTTTTGCGGTTTGCGGTTCTGGAGGTGCATTTGCGATTCACGATTGATTCGCGAATTGTTCGTGCTTCGAGTCAAAGACACGTTGACTGTCGTGAATTGTTCGACCTTTGTGTCTTGTTCGTGTTGCGACAAAGTTGTAGGAGTTCACCATTTCTGACAGTGGGAGTGAAGATGAGATTCTATTGCGCAAGGAGGCAAACACTCCTCTATATCCTAGAGCATCCATTTCGAGACTAGCTACGTCAATTCTTATTCTAAACCTTCAAGCAACATACAAATGGACACTTGTTATTGGCTTTATTGATTCCAAGAAAGTACAAGGCCAAGAACATGGATGTGTATCTTGCACCTTTGGTCGATGAATTGTGCATTCTTTGGAATGGTATTCACACTTACGACATCTCGAGACCTTTACAACAATGAAACTTCGTTGTTCCTGGAATTCTAATGTGGACGATATATGACTACCCCGGTTTAAGCGAATGTTCAGGTATCTATGTAATGAATTCAATTCGTTTTAGGGTTTCACGTTTGAGTATATTTAACTAAGCTTATGTTTAATTTGGTTTATGAACTATGTAGGTTTAACCACATCGGGTTACAACGCATGTTATATTTGTGGACCACTTTTGGAAGGTCGACATAGCACAAATATGTTAAAAAAAGTGGTGTACAAAAATCATCGCAAATACTTGCCGCCTGATCATCCTTTTCGAAGGTTGAATAGGCGATTTTTTGGAGGGCAAGGAGATAATCCTCTAACTACACTACCACCCCCATGCATGGGAGTAGCGGAATGGCATGGTGAATGGCTTAAACATCACGACGTTAATTCTTCATGGAATGAATCCATTGATGGTATGAAACGGTTGTCTATTTTTCATAAATTACCCTATTGGAGAAATTTATTGATAAACTATCTATTGGATCCTATGCACATATTCAAAACCGTCGGTGAATCCTTATGAAACCACATCATTGGCATAAAAGACAACTTCACAGCTCGTAAAGATCTACAAGCGGCCGATGTGAAAAGACCCTATTGGATTCAATACACCGAAGGTGGAGATGAGATTCTACCTAGCGTGCCGTGGATTCTTACAAAAGAGCAACTCTCATATGTTAAACATGTCATAAAACAAATGAGAACTCCAACAGGCTATGCACATTCTTTATGCAAGTCATTTACCAAAGATGGTAAATTAAGTGGATTGAAATCACATGATTGGCATAAGAAGTTGCAATTCATATTTCCACTTTCTATTCGAGGTCTCTTCAACGATGACGTATGAAATATGCTTTACAATTTGTCATCGATGATTAGGTTTGTATATTTTTTTAAGCACTTGTATAAATATGTGATATTTCAATTTTTTTATGTGTGAAACAACCTAATGTACTATCAATCTTGCAAGTGGATTTCCTCAAAAGAAAAAAAAATAGTGAATTGGATTCCATGAAAATCCAAATAATCGAAATGATATGTTTGTTGGAAAGAAATTTTCCAACTTCCTTTTTGGATATACAAGTTCATCTTCTAGTGCATTTGGTCGAAGAAGTATCAATTGCAGGACCTATGCAAACGAGATGGATGTTCTACCTTGAGTGCTTTATCAAAAAGTTTTGAAGGGCTTTGTGAGACAAAAGGCAAGGCCAAAAGGTAGCATTGTAGAAAGTTGGCTTGCCAAAAAGGAAAGAAAAATAACATTGAAACGAAGAAGAAATATCAATCGAAGAAGAAGAAGGGTGTTGGAGAACAACGAACCTTTGGAGCCTTTACCTTCAAAATGCTCTCGTGAATGGGTTTTGATACGATGCTAAAAGCATCCGAAAACGGAAATGAAGTGACGAATTAGAATGGGAATTTGTTCGCGGATGTGGATAGAAGGTTAGTGTAATATTGTTTATGTGAAGTTTTGTTTTTGTACTACTCAATATATGAATAGTATTTCTAATTACACAGATTTTTTTTTTTTTTTTTTGTGTTTTAGTATACATCATACACTGTCATGTGGGCATATGGACACCATTACCGTGTTGAGAGAGTTGACAACAAGCGACGTACATATGATTGTGGTATAATGGCCAACTTTCAACAAGAGAGTCGTTCTAGTGCGAGAGACTCTACTGTCATTTCGGACGACCTAGACTATGTCGGCACATTGCAACATATTTATGAAGTCGATTACGAGACTAACGACAAATACTTTATTTTTGACGTAAAATGGTTTAAGGTCATCTATCGTGGAAGCAATGCCACGATTAGAAATGATCACTCAATTTTTTCAAATCAACTCAACAAAATGTATATCGATGGACTCTCATGGCACTTTAGTATTACCACAACATTGCAAACAAGTGAGACTCTAAAATTTCAATGTCATTAATATTCGCAATCCAATTATTTATGTATCAATCTTATAAGACTAGCTTAATTTTTTTAATTCTTTGGCAGATTATATTCCATCTAGATCGAATAGACCCAAGGTGGTGGTATGTGATCCAACTTAATGCAAGAAAACGACGTGTGTTTGAAGGAAAAGATATTGTTGAATTGGATACACACGACGAACCACCACCCAATTTTGGCGAAGTTTTGGAAGAACCCGAACCACTCATCCAAACTCCAAATGATGTCGAAATGATGGGAGAAGAAGGTACAAATGAAAATGACTACGATCATACAAGACCAAATTGGGGTAATT
>CM055100.1:15560334-15570334 GCA_029204225.1 Diphasiastrum complanatum | reverse complement strand
TGGTGAATTGTGCTAGGAAATCAATTTTGGTGTCTCTTTTGGAGTTTTAGCATGTGTAGTTCAAAACTAGTGAAGGATCTGAAATTTCCAGCAAGTTAATTCACTTTGAGATAGTTGAAATTTAGTTTGCATGTTGGATCTTCCCATGTATTTCGATTCTAGGCTCTTTTGTGGCCAAAATTGGCTTGTTTTCCATGTTTTTGGCACAAAAATGGAGGGTAGAATTCAAAATCCAGCAAGATCAGATCAATTGATTGGTTGTAACTCTGTATTTTGGATTGCATGTGGATTTGGAAAACGTTCTTGCCATTAATTTGCAATTGTGCAAGGTGAAAAAACCTAGAAAGGGCTAAAATTCATGATTTTTGCTTGTTTTTTCATGAAATTGGATGGTAGGAGGTTGTTGGACATCAATTGAGGCTGGGAAAAGATGAATCATAGTCTTTTGAAGCTGTCCTAGAAGTTAGAGCCAAGAATTCCAGCAATTGGAATTGTAGGAAGTAAAAAAGTGTCAAAAATTGACCAATTTTGGTGAATTTTGGGGGATGGATTTCTCTAAATCCATAAGGGAATCATTCTGGATTTTTTCCAGCATGATTTGTATTTCTTTTTACCTTCCCAGCAAGCTATCAGACCTGTAAATTGATGGGTAGAGGCCTATGTTTCAATTCCATCAAGTTTGTAGCAATTTTGACTTCTAGAAACCAAAAAATCATGGTTCTTAGCCCATACTGCTTCATAGGATCTGTATGAGGGCTTCATGGAATCTTAGAGACCATTTAAGATTGTTTGGATCATCACTTTATAGCTTGGTTGAGTGTTTGCACGTTTTTTGGCAATTTGGTCTTGAAAAAGTGCGCCCTCCTACAACTTAATTGGCTATTCTGAACTCACACGTGTGAATCCTAGGTGGTAGACTGACATTGCAAGTGTCTTGTTCATTGGGTCTCCATCTGTATTGAGCTTTACAGCACCCAATTTGGTGTCTGTAGCCAAATATATGAGCATCTGAAGTTTTGCAATTTTGTGAGCAAAATTGGTAAAATTTCCAATTGTTCTGATTGTATGCATGACAATTTCTTATTTTGAGGTACTGTGCTTGCATGAAATGTCTACATGTGGTTTCTCATAGTGATTCTGACATGCATGAGTTGGTTAGATCTGTTTTGAGTGGTCATACGCATGTACTCTGACAATTAGATACAAAACTGGATTTTATAGCTGACAATTTCTGTAGAACTGAATTTTTACGTAAAATTTTGTAAAGTAAAAAATCAGTTTAATGTCGCATGTCTTTCATGCCTGGTGGACTAATGTGAAGTAAAATTAAGAATCGAATAGTGAATCGATTTCGATTGCTTAATAACTAACAGTGATTTTTTTATGAATTTTTTAGAAAATGTAAAAAAAAAAAATTAGAAGTGCGAAAACTCGAAATTTTTAGTTTTTTTCAGTTTCTTGTAATATCTATGGAATTGACTAAAAATAGTGATTTGACCATACTAGAGTCAATTTCAATCAATTTTTGGTCAACAGTACTTCACTATGAGTTAATCAGATATTAACTAATTTTAGTAATTTCCAGGATAGATATATCGATATGGTCAAAGAAACTTCAAATCAAGCTGCAAATCTAGGTGCGCCATCTTATATGGTGATTTGTCAGCAGTTGAGTACGGCACTTAATGACATGAATAATCGTAATCAGATGAGAGATCAACAAATGGAGGTTCTTTTGAATCAAGTCAAATTGATGTCTTCACCCAATCTTGATTTTCAACCGAAGGTTTATTCGGACGAGAAGAAGGAGAAGAAACCTAAGGTCATCGAAGACTGGCTGGCCAAGTGAAGCAGTTACTTCAATCTGCACAGTGTTCCTGATGAGAAGAAAATTGAAAGTGTCGTGTTGTTCTTACGCGGCAAGCATCGTGGTGGCAAGATTTACCAGTGAAGCCAACTACTTGGGATGCATTTGCGAAAGTTTTCAAAAAAGCTTTCGTAGTTGCTAATGACGTGGACTACTACCTAAAGTTCGTGAAGTGCAAGATGGGTACAAAGAGTTTAGACTCTTATATCCAGAAATTCATGGGTTCCATAATTCGATGCGAAGTTGGTATTATGGCAATTTTTCCTAGGCTTGCTAGTCGAATATTAGAACGAATGCAGGTGAAATGTGTTTCAAAGCCTCGAGGATGCGTTTTGGATTGCGAAAGCATATGATTCCACAGTGGTGGCATCCAGGAAGCAATTTGCGCAAATTCCAACCACTTTGAAAACCAAGAAGGGTAAGAAGCGCGGTCCAGACCAAGCAAAATAATTTGACGAATTAGATCAAGCAGCATCGGAACCCAGGAAGCCAAAGAGAAAGAGATTCAAGAAATCTCTGTCCCGGGAAAAGGCTAAAAGAGAAAACTTATGTTTTGTCTATAAGAAGCCTGGACATATGATGAAATTTTGTCCAAAAAGGAAGAAAGGGTCTGCTCACATGATTGAAATCCCAGGAGGCAATGGTAAGACTTTGGAAATTAATTGGATGGATTGTGAGTGTGAATGTTCTTTTAGTACTACCAGAAGAATGAGAGAGATGAATTCCTTCCACACTTGTAGCCTATTTATAACAGCCTATTGCCCTATTTGGATGCTCTTACACAAGCTTATCTAATGCGAAAGTTTCTAGATATTTACGAAAACCTCAATCTAACTAGATTCAATGCATCTCTACTAACCAATTAGAGTAGGTCCAAATTAGACCTTATTAACTTTATAAAGTCTATCTCCAAGTTGAAAATGCATATTGGCCCTCTTTGTCCATTCACTAAGAAACTCGTGGATTCTAACAACTAGGACAAGGAAATACCCAAAGTGGGTCACCTTAGATATTGACCAAAAAGATAGTGGACCTAGACTTGTTTCCATAATGGATCACAACACCACTAGTTCTAGTTTCATAGGTCCACCAAGGACTAACATGTCGTTTGTTTGTATGACCTTATAGTCAAATTACACAATCTTCAACCATGAATTCAATGTGTTTCAAATCAAAATTTGGGTCTCCACAATTTGAGTCATATGTATATCAAATTCTATAAACAGAAGAACTCGATCAAGCTTCTCTAGTCCCAAATGACTGAAGAAAATTGTTGCAACTAAATCCCTCTAGGCCAAAGTTGCCCTTGAATACCATTCTGCAACCCACAACAAAAAAGACAAGACCCTCAAACTTTGGGAAGTTTTGTAGACCAAACCATCACTTGAAACTGACTCATGTACTGAATATGAACCTGTAGGACCATAGTCATTGTTTTCTTTAGTTTCAAGGTTTGAATTTCAAGCATGTGACATTACATATACATGTTCCATTTTCATTGATCATGTCTTTGGTGTCTCTTTTGCTTGTGCATATTCTATCAAAATCGATACTAGCTTTTTTGTATGTCATGCTTCTCTTTCTTTCTCCTTTTGACCTCAGGCCAGGGTTTTTCTTAGAGCTACAATTTTTATATTGTTAAGATCAATAAGAATATAATTTTTAAGAAAATCCCACCAATTCCTAAAAGGTGAACCATTTTCATGTCTTCTTAGTGACTTAAAAACATGATGCTTGAATTAACTTGAATGAAAACTTTTCTTGTTCGTAACTTGTAGCTAACTAACAATCATAGACAATATTTTATGTTAGCACATTTTTTGTGCATAAAGTACAATATGTTTTCTACATAGCATCTATGCAATACCATTTGACGTGGAGAATTTAGAATGTTAGCACATGTTTTGTACATAAAGTATAATATGTTTTTGGCTTAGCATTTGCAGATTAACTTTGTTATTTTTAAATCTACATTTATCATTATAAAAAATTCATGCCTACCATCTTTATGAAAAAATTTAGACTACGTGTATTCATCACAATTAATTGCAAAATCAAGGCCTTTTGGAAGGTTTGAATAAAGTACTATTTATAATGCCATTTTATACCCAAAAAACAAGTAGATAAATGATGTTATATATACACCTATTTGGTCAAAGATTTAGTCTCCAGGTCTATTTTATTCTAGATTGTCATTATTATGAATAAGTCTATGATGCAACAAGTCCAACTCTAATCATGACTTTTTTGCTTTTTCTTTTGTTAAATGTTGAGTTACTTTAAGTAGGATCAAATATGTCTCTAAATGGTATGAATTTGTCATACTATTAAAAAAAAAAAAGATGACTAACAAAAAGCTAAAGCTATTCAAGGTTGCAACTTTTATTGCTATCTAGGAAGTACAATTGTAAATTGGACAAGCTTGATTTGATGCAAAACTACTATGGAGGGGTCTCAAATATTGACTTGGTTTTTTTTGACAAGCTTGATTTGATGCAACACTACTATGGAGAGGACTCAAATATTCACCTAATTGTTTTGACAAAGAGATGTAGCAATGAGTTCTTGTGGCTCATGCATTGAATAAGTGTTACTAGAGTATATT
Organism: Diphasiastrum complanatum; assembly: GCA_029204225.1. NCBI lineage: Eukaryota > Viridiplantae > Streptophyta > Lycopodiopsida > Lycopodiales > Lycopodiaceae > Diphasiastrum > Diphasiastrum complanatum. The sequence goes on along the minus strand of CM055100.1, from coordinate 15,565,862 downwards.
TCCAATACTAAGTTAGATTCTTTGTTTTTGGGATGACAAGGTCCATCAGGCTCAATAGTATGAAACATTGAATGTTTGTTGTATCAATCATGAATTTGAAGCTCATTATGTTATAAAAACATTTTGAAGGTTCTCAATAATTGTCAGGCTAGTTCAATGGACTAAGCACAATATTGAGTAATTTAGATTTCAATTGCACATAATTAATTGCGTAACTATGTAAGTTTTAAATTACAAAATGTATGCCAGCTTGCAAAAAGCAACATGATGTTACTTTTATTTCAAGTCTACACATTAGTGGTGATGATGTTACAATTGCATTAAAAAACTTTACTATATCTCATATGTGGACTAGTTACATAGGAAGAAAACATATCGTGTATTTTCCTATTTCAATTTCTTGGAAAGTGTATGCTCTAATGGGAATTTGTGATGTAATACATTGACATTTATGTAAATCTATAAATTAATTGATTGTATTTTACTGGGAGATCAAGTTGATCAATGTTTCCTACTTTCATTGAAACAAACAATCATTAAGTTTTGTAAGATTTAGTTTATGGATAGTAAGAAAACTCATCCAGTTGCTTAGACAAATTAATTTTGACTCGTGAGATAAACCTCCTATGTCCATGATGTTCTTAAGTGCCAATAGTTTGCTATGTGCATTGATTGGACTATGTTACAACTCTCTAAGATAAATAATTATTTGGGTAAATGTCTACATTACATGTGCATGCAAAAATATGTATTTATTGGTGTAGAGAGGATGATTGTACCAGCAGAGACTGATTACAAGTATTCACAAACTAGCTTGTGTTATTAACTAAATGATTTTGGGCGGCCTAAAAGTTCAATGAATCATATTCTTTGATATAACATTATTGGACTTCTTAAACTCTAGTTGTCAAATATGTTGCACACAAAGTCATAGGATGGCCTAGCTATGGTACAAAGTTGCAACATAATGATATGTTACTAGTGTTGGTACATGAGAGTGAGTGAGTGAGTGAGTGAGTGTGTGTGTGTGTGTGTTTGCGTATGTGTATACATACGTATTTTATGAGGCCTACATGACAGTGGTACAATTTTTCTAATGATTATGGAGATTTTGGATAAAATAAATCATATCATTGTTATTGAGTGAAGCGATTGTTAGTTTATGTACTTCTTATTGTTAATTTTATGTAAAAGGTCATTTCATAATGCTTAATGGAGTCTATATCCTCTTGAGTTGCCATTTGTCAAATCTCATCATCTTTGGCTTCCTCATAACAAGAAGGCTCTTTGGACTAAATTATATTGCTCATAAGCACAAGATCTACTTGGAATCTCTCAGCCCCTCTCCTGTCCCGTCTAGATTTGTGTAGCTCTCCCTCTCTATTAGAGTTAGTTACCTCATCCTTTATGTAATCCATAAGCTTAGTATACTATTTTGGCAAGTTAGGTAAAGGGGATCCATGTAAGGATCACTTTCCTATCCACCTTCAACCCTAAACCGAAGCACATGCATAGCATTCAAGATATGAAGAGGATTCTAACATGTCAGTGGTAGTTCGATTCCATGAGAGTCAGTATATGTACAGATTCACAACATGCTTATGATTCAATATTTTACACTATAGTCTCTCTCTCTCTCTCTCTCTCTCTCTCTCTCTCTCTCTCTCTCTCTCTCTCTCTCTCTCTCTCTCTCTCTCTCTCTCTCACACACACACACACACACACACACACACACAAATAGATATAACAAGCAATTCCAACAATCAACACAACCAATAATAACAAGATAACAACACATGAGAGATAAAAGAAGAAAGAATAGCAAGGACATTCAATGGTAGATGTTCCACTTATTGATTGAACATGAAAAATGAACTAGAAAGTATTACTATATAGTGGATTTTAGGGCACTTGGCCTCAATGCCTATTGGCCAATTCCTGCCTCTCTTCATATTTAAATTTGAGTGGGAACCCACTTTTATTAGCTAACTTGACTATTAGGTCCTATGACATTTATTCTCACTTTATGATTTTATGTTTGTGAGTACATTTCACATGTGTGGAGCATGTTCCCACATGTAATAGTTAGAAATAGGTTATATTGTTGACTTTAGGGGTATCATAAAGATTGCTAGTCAAGCATCTTGGTGTCACTAGGTGATAGGGCCAATTTTGGCTTTAGAGGTCAAATGGTCAAGTACACATGTTTTGTCATGATAAGGCCAAAATTCAATTGTGATGTAACTCGAGCTAATTAGGTTGCTTACACTTGTGAAGTTTAGGTTTTATGAGTGATGCACCCTATGTGGTGGCAAAAGTCAATCATAAGAGAGAGATGTGTTGGAAGAGTCCAATCAAAAGTGAGGGATGTTGCATCACACATCCAATAGGATTAGACAGGCTATGTTTAAGGGGTCCAAGAAGAATCAAGCATGGATCTCCATGAGTTTCTATATGTACTTTCATTCCCTTATGTGGAGCCTCATGATCCCACATTATCCAAGTTATTGTTATATATTGTAAAAATTTTCAATTTTTATACATGTAAATGTGCTATAGTGCCTAAATTCATGTAAAGGCCTATTTGCACTTTGTAAATTCACATTTAGGATAGAATTTGCACCATTCTATAGAGACGCAGTAGCAGATCTCAACCGACATTTTGATGGTTGGTAAACGACATTGAGGCCGGTGATCATTCCTATAAGGTCGACACTTTGTGTCATTGTAATTACGCATTTGCACAGTTCTGAGTATCAATAGAGAGAGAGAAGAGCAAGTTTCTATAACTTGAGCATATTTTCCCTCTGTCATCTTTTACAACATTACTTCTTATCATTTGAGCGAATACACTCTGTATGATCTATAATTGTTTGTGATACTGTTATGTTTACGTCACACATATTTCTCATGTTTTACTAAATTTCAGCCACTCTAAGATGGATTTTCAAGCATCACCAGCAAGCAACAATTCTGACTAATGTGTGCAGGGAATTAGCCGAAGCCATTCAGCATAACCTTTAGCAGAACTTCATTCAATTCTGAATGAGCTATGTGTTCAAATAATGAACTTGTTTGATGCTCTGTTCTGTTTGCTTCCTACAATAAGAACTAATTCTTTGTGTTTGATTAAGAGGAATATTTAGCCAATGTGATTTTGTTTGATGAATCTATTTGCTAGTTGCTGACTGATCTGATTGCTTAAATGATACCCAGGGAGCCTGAATGATAAAGTAATCTTTATAATCACAGACCTTGACCAAATCGTTTCATCATTGGTGTTTTTGGATGCCAATTCATCCAAATATTTTTGGATAACCAGATATGTCGCTGTAGTATTCACTGTGTATATTACACATCCCAATTCGTTTACCATCATACATACATTTATCATACAAAAGATGAGATTATTCTCTCTCTTGGGGAATGATCAAGCCTTTTATACAACTTAATTCATTGATTTTGTGGAAATCTATAACGACTAGGCCACCACATAATTTGGCGCCGTTGCCAGAGAGATGAATTTCATCTTTTGCAATATTTTTAAGTGTATTACATCTACGAATCTTTCTCATGTAACGCATGCCAAGAACATACTTGTAAGGGAAGCTCCTTAGATCCTGCTTACAAGTACTAAACACAAAAGGATAACACACTGTGGAGAAACCACCCAACCAAGTAGAAGCATCCAATCAATCTCTAGAAGCCTCACCCCCAAGCCAAGGAACAAGAAGCATGAATGTAGAGTGAGAGCCTGGCAATGAATCATGAACCATGATGAGGAGTAGGGCGAGTTTGGTCCTCTTATATAGAGCCTAATGCATCTTGGGCACATAGCCATGCATAGCCCTCTGTTCCCTATACATAGATTCACCTAGAATAGAGTCCTATGCATGGACCAACTATTCATAGAATTGCTATTGATAACTCTACACATGCATACATTGTCTCATTAACTTGTCTAAACTCCACTTAGTGTGTTCTGGGCCTCACAGGGATATTAGTCGTTGGGTCTTTGGAAGTCCAACTACAAAATCCATAGATATGCTTTCTCATTTCTTATTTGGGATATCTAACGGATGCAACAAACCACTAGCCTTATGGCATTCAGCCTTTGCTAGTTGACAGGGTTTGCATTTAACAACATATAACTCGACATATGGCTTGAGCTTTGGCCAATAAAATTCTCTTTTAGAGTCCAATGTGTATATCGGGATGTCCTGCATAGGGTATGTCATGACATTCAAACAAAATCTTTCGTTTGAGCTCATCATTACCAGGTACGCAAACTTTTCCATTCCAAAAGAGCCAAAAGGTATTAGCGTAGTTATAGAGACAAAGACGTTTTTTATGAATTTCTTTGTCATAAACCCAGTAGATACACCACCTTATTCAATATTATTTGGAAGACCATGGCTATATTAAGCAGATGCTATTATAAATTGGTCGACCAAAGAGATATTTTTTCCAGGCATTCTTACAACCAGTCCAATAGGGGGTCACCTTTTGAGATGGGGTGAGGAGTTAGCTAGACCTGCTGAATCCTGGATCAATTTCATAGAATGTTATGAGATTGACGAGGATGAGGAAATAACAACAACATCCGAGTTGGGTGGAACCAGACCAAGATGGTAGAGGCTGAAGCCACAATTAAGAACGATGCTAAGACTGTAGCACAGTTTTTGTTCCAAAATATTATCACGTGATATGGATGTCCCTTAGAACTCGTTAGCGATAGGGGAACCCATTTCCTTAATCAAACCATTGAGGCCATGTTGTCATATTTTTCTATTACACATCGCCAAACCACTCTATATAATCCAAAAGCAAATGGGCTTACGGAACGGGCAAACAAAATTCTGTGTAAAATTTTGAATAAAATAACGAAAACACATTCTTCTAATTGGGTCAAGAACTCACCATCTGTCTTATGGGCATACAGAACTACTGAAAAAATTACAAGTAGGCAGACTCCATACTATCTTGTGTATGGAATGCATCAGTTCCGACGTTTCGCATTAGTAATGAAGAGCGAATGGATGAACACGATAGTCTCCGGGAGCGGATGATATCTTTGACGCAACTGGAAGAGGATCGTCATCTTTTATTAATCGAGACTGAACGAGTTCACAATAAAAGAAAAAAAAAAAATTGACCAATCCATTAAGAAAATAAAAATTAAATGAGAGGACAACGTGCTTCTGAATGATGATAACAAACACATGCTGGAAAATTACATACCAGATGGATGAGACCATATAAAGTCATAGAAGTTTTTAACAATGGATCACTTCAGTTAGCCGATCTGCAAGGACATTTACTTGATAATCGAGTAAATGGCTGAAGGGTGAAGCGCTACTATGACTAATTTTCGATGCTTTTTATATTTTATCCAGTTTCTAAAGGCCGTCATCCTTGGTCCAATCGTTTTCACTGAAGTTTGCAAAACAAAAAAAAATACCGACACCTTCGCATTCTTCGCCCATATATGTTGTAGCAAAAAAACTGACACCTTTGCTACATTTCTA
>CM055100.1:15540334-15557834 GCA_029204225.1 Diphasiastrum complanatum | reverse complement strand
AGTCTCGAAAATTTCGAGTCTTCAAAAATTCCAAAAAATTCGTCTCTCCAAAAATTGAGTCTCGAAAATTTGAGTCTAGAAAAATTTGTGTCTAGAAAAATGTTTCTGAGGTTTCACATTTTTCGGTGGGAGTGTCGCATGTATTTCTGAAGTGTCGCATTTGACCCCCGTGTCGCATATTTCTGAAGTGTCCCATTTTTCAAGAGGGGCTCATTTTTGCCACTGTCGCGTTTTATTGAAGTGTCGCATTTTCCTAAGGTGTCCCATTTTCCTGAAGTCTCGTATTTTTCGGACGAGTGTTGCATTTCTCAGGGTGAATTGCCTACAAATCTCATTGAGTTGCCTACAAATCTCATTGTTCAATCGAAAGTGAATCTTGCTTTCATTTTTTTGATTTTTCTCAGCAGCGTCTATTCTCTCGTCTTGATTTTAAGCGACCAGTTAGGCTCGCAAAATTTAGGAAGTTCCATTGTCATCTCTAAACTATGCCCAAAGAGAGAGAGAGAGAGAGAGAGAGAGAGAGAGAGAGAGAGAGAGAGAGAGAGAGAGAGAGAGAGAGAGAGAGAGAGAGAGAGAGAGAGAGAGAGAGAGAGAGAGAGAGAGAGAGAGAGAGAGACCCATTACACATTAATCATAAGCTCATCAGGTCAATAAATTAGAAGGTGCATATCTTAAAAAAATTGGCTATCTTGAAAAGGTGATCAATAAATTAAAAGCTGGTTATCTTGAATATACACTGCCACTTGGAGGCTGGACAGTGGCCAGTGTACATGCATGCATGGGGAGGAGGGCCATGCATCCTTTTCCCCATACATCCATTCTCCTCCCCAAGTATTTTAGTTAGAAAAAGCTCATGCATGGGTGAGGGGAAAAGGATGCATGGGTGCACTCATACACATGCGCAAAAGTGTACATAAGTTTAAATATATATATAGATACACACACACACACACACATATGTGTGTGTGTGTGTGTGTGTGTTCTAATATATATATATATATATATATATATATATATATATTAGTAAAGAACTTCAAAAACACCAAACAGCCATTAAACCTTCACAATAAGGTAAAGAAATTACGTTATGTATATAGTATCACCAACATCTTCAAATCTGCTGCAATCAGCAAGCCTCCCTTCAATAGAAATCTCAATTAAACACACAACAATCACTCTTCTGAGATTATTTATTGTTTGCATATATGAATGATTCAAATCTATCGTTATTTTTCACATATACAGTGCCAAATGCAGTCATATCACACCAAAATAATATCAATAATGGATTTGGTCATTACATACCTCAATCGGAGTCAAATCAATTGGTAATTTCGCATCTGGATTTTGCAACAGTGCCAGTTGCAGTCATACCATGCTAATAATTGACATCATCCACGAGCATTCTGACGTTGATCGCATGGAAAAGAATTTGTAATATTTGTACTGAAAGATGGTGTGAAAGCTACCTTTAAGCATATGGTTCCAATTGCGTAATGTGAAACTGGCTCATAACAGGTTTGGTCATCTGCATGCTGCAGTTCATGTCGATGGCCTCCGAAGGCCTACTTGCCTTTCATCATTCCTATTCTTCGGTGTGGCAGACATGGATGGCACTATCAACAGGCTCCTTTCAATGGGGGCTTTTTTTCCGAAAGACCTTTTTTTTGCTTTTGGGTTTTCTTACAAAAAAAAAAACATAGCCTAGAATGTTCAAAAAACAATGAAAGATATTAGGTATTAAAAATACTAACTAAATTAATCATACATCTATATGGCCGAAGGCTATTTTTGAGCCATCTTTTTGACGGGCTACAACTTATTTTTAATTTTGAGCCATATTTTTACGGCCTACAACTTAATTTAATTGTCATGAGTCAAGGTACAATAAAATGATATTGAAAATCAAGATTTACAAACTTCATCAACCTACAGCTCCAAATGACTCGAGATTTGATCTTCTCAAAACACAAGCGCTCCTCAAGAATTCAACCAACAACTCCCAATGACCCGAGGTTTGCAACTCCTCAAAACATAGGCGTTCCTTGAAGATTTGCATTCAACCATTGTATGTTTTGCATCATGTTTTTTTCTCTTTTTGAGCTTCCTTAAACTATCCAAGATAGTTTTTGCACTCCTTATGCTTATTTGGTATTATTGCATATTTCTATTACATGTTATTTATAGTGTGAATATAGGAGACAATTCTCCAAAAATAAATTTTGAAGATAATGGTTTTGATGAATATGAGGCTAATCAAAAGTCTCTCTCTCTCTCTCTCTCTCTCTCTCTCTCTCTCTCTCTCTCTCTCTCTCTCTCTCTCTCTCTCTCTCTCTCTCTCTCTCTCTCTCTCTCTCTCTCTCTCTCTCTCTCTCTCTCTCTCTCTCTCTCTCTCTCTCTCTCTCTCTCTCTCTCTCTCTCTCTCTCTCTCTCTCTCTCTCTCTCTACCTTAGAAGGGTAGAGTATAAGAGAGAGAGAGAGGTATCAACATCTACGAAGTACCCATTAAACACATCGCTATTAATGTCTACAAAGTACCCATAACAAGGGAAGTAATAAAATTAGTATATGTTGTCCTATATGTTATACATCATTTTTCTTAAGCTTTAAAATTACATCATTCTATTATCTCTACCTCCAAGTGATTTTGACTAAGGTTATATATAATTGCAAATGACAATAAGCTACAATCTAATCCAATTATAAGGCCTATTTGTTAGTTAGAAATGCCTTAAAACATTGATGCACATAGGAGATGCATAAACATGTTAATTTCTACAAGGATACCAAAGAGCTAATGTGAATATACCATTCTAAATCCTCAAATAATTTCATCTTGCGCTTGGAACTATATATTGAGCTTTTCAAAATCTAGAATTGAAATCCACATGTTTGTTCTTTCTTTCACTATGGATGTGTATTTGTAAGTGTGAGTGGGCTAGAGGAGGAGAAAAGAAATGGGGTGGAGTAGAGGAGGCTATTGGGGGAGAATAAATCAGGGTGGTGGGTGGTAAAACACATGGGGACCCATGTCAAAGGAAGTTATGAAGGGGGTAGATTGGAGGGAGAGAGGGGGGCTGATACACCAAGAGTGACGGAAGGATTATTAATATCTGGAAGAGATAGAGGAGGTGATGATGACAAAAGAAAAAGGGAATGACAAGTGAAGGGAGAGAGGACACAAAGAAAGTAGATGAGAGAGAGAGAGAGAGAGAGTAGGGGGGGGTGTATGACGAGATTGAAGGAAGGGGTACCAAGACTCGGAAGAGAAGGAGGAGGTGATGATGATAAACAAAAAAGGGAATGACAAGTGAAGGGAGAAGACATCAAAACATTGGGATAGAGAACCATAAGACATTTGTCCAAAAACATCGTTTCTGTCGAGGGGAATGCCACTAAATGGACTACTTTCCAACATCCCCAAGAACTAGTCCAGTGTCGTCGAATGGATTCCATTTTCAGACCGTCTGTTGCATCCCGTGCTGCACGTCGAGACGAACAGGACTAGACCGGGCTCCAAACAGTTCAGTACTCACAGCAAAACGTGCATTCGAAACAGAAACCCTACACGTAGTTCTGGGATTCTAGGCCCATCGATCCAAAAATTGGTCGGATTTAGAAGAAAACAATCAGGATGGGAGGTGTCCACAGGTTCGTGGGCTCGACACAAACAACGGGACCATTTGCAACTCAATACCGATGCCATCTATCCAAAAACATCCTTTCTGCGAAGGGAATGCCACTAAATGGACTACTTTTCAGCATCCCCGAGAACCGGTTCAATACACATACACACAACACAGTGCGCATACTCACAAACACACGTAGACCCACACTCACATACCCATACACACACAGCACCATCACACACAAACACACACACTTTTGAGCTCTCTCTCTCTCTCTCACACACACCCTAAACCCTAAACCCTAACACATACACGAGCTCTCTCTCTCTCACACACACACACCCTAAACCCTAAATCCTAACACACACACACACCCAGCCTAAGCCTAAAACCTAAAGCTACAACCTAATCCTAATCCACAACCCACACACACACACACTCCATAAACACACGCACGCACGCATGTTCGCCATTGATGCACGCCCGCCATCAACACATGTCCACCATTGCCCGTCAACGACGGGCATTCTTTACTAATATGTATGTATGTATGTATGTATGTATGTATATGTGTATGTATATATATATATATATATATATATATATATATATATATATATATATATATACACACACACACACACACACACACACATATCTATATATATATATATCAAGGCAACCCTAACCCTAGTTAATAAGTGAGAGGGATTTGGCACCCTGCGTGTGTAAGGCCAACCCGATGATCACACAGTTATTTGATTGATTAGTTAAAAGTCAATAAAAGGACTTTAGGCCTTTTTGTGGGACTTTTAATGTCGCAGGGCCTAAACGTCAAGTTAGTGAATAAAGTTGGGTTTCCCTCCAATTTTGATGGTTCTCACACTTTTTTAAATTTGAATAAAAAGAGAGGCAAGACTGGACCAATAGATTCAGAGGCCAGGGTCCTCCTCTCTACTATAAGAAGCGACCAACGCGAGTTGCTGCTAATGTTCATTTCCTCATTTCAATAAAGCAGATTGGTTCTCTTCATAAATGGATTGATGAATGTCCTTGCTCTCTATCACTTTTCCTCCATCTCTCATGCTTATTTGGATTTTGCTAATTGTTGGATCTGAGTGTTATTGGAATTGTATGTTATTATACTTTTTATGAGAGAGAAAGAGTAAGCTATCTCTGTTGTGGATGTGTAGTGTTAAGAGATTGTAAGTGTTAAGGGATGTGTAGTGTTAAAGAGTAGGGTTAATGGATGTAGAGATAGATGTGAATCCTCCATTCATGCTGAAATCTAAACTAAATTATCGGTCTCATGGGAATGAACCTATGCGTGACAACTAGCTCCGTCTCTCTGATGCTAGATTGACTAGATCTTGGATTCAGGTTAGGCAAGGAAAGAAAACCACTACAATTTTGGCACGGTTGCCGGGGAGCTACGCCAATTTTTCAGTTGCAGCATGATTGTTGGATAGTTAGCTTGCATTAGGCATCTTGTCATGAATAGTGTTAGATCTGCATTTTAGGGTTAGTTCGGGATTGATTTTGCTTGATTTGAGTGGATTGGCTTGCTTGAAATCTAATCTGATTAATAAACAGGAAAAGCTATTCAGATCACCAATCTTAAGATTCATTTGAATCTGAGATATCAGAGAAAATAACAAAAATCAGTCAAATCTGCCAGATTTGATCAAAAAATAGACAAAAAAACGTCATCAGAACTGATAACTTTTTACTCTCTTTCAGGAAACCTTTGCCGAGTTGCAGACACCTTTGGTTTTGTTTACAGAACCTTTAGTTTGAAGGGCAAAGATTAATTCCTAGCAGATTTTCAAAAACATCAGAAAAACCGTCAAAAAACACCGAAAAAATGTCAAAACCCTAAAAATATAGAAAAAGAACCTTCGCTCGATTCACTATGCTTAGGTGTGATTCAGATCTATCTACTGCCAGGTTGACGAAGAATAATAAGAAAAATAAAAAGATTATTAAAACATCAGTTGTCATATTGTCATATTTTTGTCAAACAAAGTCACTTTTTTGCAAAAATACCTGTATTACTCTTGATACTTTGCCAGAACCTTCGTCGAGATTCCAAAACATGTTATTTATAGTAAAATATTATTTTTTTGAGTTTAACGAAGATTTTTCTTGATCAGATCACAGAAACTCTTGAATTTTACCCTCGCCAGACTACAGAAACTATAATTTCTTGTGTCAGAAACCTTTGTCCGATTTTCCATAGTTGCATCTGTGTCAGATCCTTCACCTGAGAGGTTGGCGAAGGTTATTTCCCTAGAAATTGCCAGAAAAATGTTCAGAGAGTTTTTTCTCAAAATAGCACTATTGAACCTTCACCGAGACAGCCTTCACCTAGTGACGCTTTGCCAGTCCTATTTTTAGTTTCTGATTTTCCAGATCAAGTCTCTGTCAAAATTTGGATCAAATTTGATATATTCTGATTTGGATTCTGAGAGATTTATCATTTTTGAGAAGTATCAATTGATCGAATTTGGAAAAGTTTTTTATCATATAGAATCAGATTCTTGAAAAGTGGAATAGATCTCGTAGATCCAATCTGAGATAGTTTTTTAAAAATCTAGATCCAATCTCATTATCTATTTGGTCTAAATTTGTAAAGATGGCTGCCCCTAGAGTTTCCCCTGGAGGTGCTCCATAGGAAGTCAATTCAAATATTGTTAGAAGAGCACCCCGATTGGATCGACCCAAATATAATAGATTAACAAATCCAATTAGATTTCTTCAATTCTATGCTGAATCCTGTGAAGTCTATGGTGAGATTTATCCTCAAGATAAACTTAAGCTGTTTCCTATGGCCTTAACAGGCGCAGCACAAGATTGGTACTATAATCAAGATGAAACTAGGCGTACAGATTGGGAGGTTGTTAAGTGAGCCCTGATCACATAGTTCAAACCACAAAAGTTTATGGAAGACCCTTTCCTACTTTTAATTAAAATAAAATGGGAAAGCGAGAAATGGTTTGAGATTACATTGAATGGGTGAAACGTCTTAGATTTGAATGCGAACCTGAGCTAATTAATGAAAATGCCATGATTATGTGGTTTTTGTCAGGTCTATCTAAACGGATCAGACGTGAGTTGAAACGTCATAATGAGTATGCACTCTTGCAAAATGTTATGGACGATGCAATTCGGGAAGAGGATGAAGATTCAGATGAGGAGCCAAATATCAGTATGTTGCCTTATACAACAGGGTAGACTACTATGACATCCACCACTATTGCATCAACAAATGCCAATGCTACTACAGAAGTGATGCTCAATGAGTTTGAGAAACTTAGGGAGAACTAGCAGAAACCGATGGAAAAGTTGCAGTTGCAATTTGATGAGAAGATCAAAGCATTGTCCACGTGGAAGCAAACAAGGAACCTGAAAAGCTTGCAAAGACTTTTCCTACCAGAAAAAATGTTTGGTGTTCTATTTGTATAGGAAACCACACAGTGAACGAGTGTCCTCAATGCAAATGTCCTGTGGAGACCAACTGCCACCTACAATGGATGATCAGCCAAACGAAGATCTAAGAAGCAGGCGAAGCAGCCAGAACAAATAAAGAGAAATATCCAAGAAGCTGAGGAGGAAAGGACAAACCTTAAGCAACAGATGAGTCAGATCAACCTTGATCAAAAGAAACTCTCTGGAGCAATGGTAGTTGAATCCCCTCCTAGGAAGCCTAAAGAGATCCAAAAGTAACGGATCAAAAGAAAGAGCTGCAGAAAAGAAAAAAAAATATGAAGACAACCATGAACCTGCAAAATAAAGCGATTTCCTCACCCAACAAGTGGTGGTCAAAGCTCGACATTGCAAGGGTCCAAGGCTGCAGCTGTAGAACTATCAGTTTCTTCATCCGTTCACCAAGCCTTCATCATGTTTCCTTACCGTTATCAAATTGTCCATCCAAATCTGTTCCTACCACCAATTTTTGATGAGTCCATCTCCTTGAGACTGATAACCAAAGTTTCTGCAACCTGCAGATCAAAGGTTTTCCTTGAGACTTGAACTTCAACTGACGGAAGAACCACGGAGACACCCAGAAGAAAATGGAGGATACAGACCTCCCAGAAGATAGAATCTGCCTAGAAACCAAAGATGAAACCGTCAATGGCAGATACAAGTGACTAAACAAAGAGACACATGGAAAGCACTCGAGCATGCAAGTTGTGAAGCTGCTGAGAACTCTCCAAATTTTGAGAATGTCAACCCATTACAGCAATAAGACATTCTAAATTCAATTGCGACAATTTGTAAAAAACAATTTTTGTGATAAAGACTGGCGACAATAAGCACTTGGTTTTATGTAAGCGAACGAGGATCTACGCTTTTCCAAGTGACGATCAAAGATGCCAATGCAAAGCGGAGCGACATCGTCCAATATGAGTTGTAGTGGGTCCTACAACACATTACGGGTGGGATGACGTTGGCTGATTCTGATAAATACCCAAGATACTCGGACAGAGCAACTCAAGAGCACCTCTCACCTTAGACCGAGGAGGTCTATGAGAAGACGAGACTAATGGAGAATGAGAGCCAAGTATGAGAGCCGAGGAATACTAGTTAGTAATGACAAGTAAGAACTGTGTAAGCCTCATGGTGAATTTCGAAAGATGGAATGACCATGTAGGAACTAGTATTTCTAGGCAAATGTAATAAATGCAAGTAGACCCCTCTTAAAGAAAGTAGAGTGAGCCACCTTTTGATGGTGACCTCTAGTGGAGAGCAATATTCCACTTGTAATTTGTGAAATGTGGAAATTCCACGAGGATGCCACCTAAGGAGCTCTCTTGCTTATTTAAGAGACTCCCTCTTTGTGTAGAGGAGCTTTTTGTGATTTGTATCAACTTTATGCTGAAATGAGAAGAGCCTTCATGAGTTTGGTGCAACCATTGAGCTCCTTGATCATGCTTGTTTCTTGAGTGATGCATTTATGATCTTGCCCTTCCCTCCTTTTGTGTGTGGTTGTGGACTGTAGAGTGGATTAGATTTCATGTTTTCTTGTGGATTAATGTAGGAGCCAGCATTCAAGTAAACTAAATAGGCTGGATTTGTGGTGTGATTCTTGCATATCTCTGTACAATCCAGTTCTTGATGTTCTTGGGATGTCCAAGAATCAATGGACTGGTTGGTTTCTTGATTCTTGGACTTCTAACATGCTGTAGTTTAGTTCTTGTTTCTTGTTTATCAGTTTATGCAAATGTAGCTCAGTTCAGTATAGTGTAGGATCTGATTTCAATCCGGACCACAAATCCCCGTACCGGTCATGCTACAATTCTCCCCTCCGTACCAAGAAGCCGCACCCAATTCTTGGAGGCTTGTTGTTGAGCAGCAACATAAATGGCATATTGTTCTGAAGATCCATTTGAAGGTCCACTTGCTTGATCATTTCCATAGTTCCATTGTTCAGCATTTTCGTAAGGTTTCGGTTCCATCAAATTGGCTGGATCAGCTGCTTTGGTAAGACTATCAAAACTTGGGATTTCTCAGAAGAATAGTAAACGGATGATAAACAAACAGATGGAAGGAAGGATGGTGGTGACAATGGTAGATGGTATGGATGATAGGCATAAAAATGGGCGCAGAAGTATGGCAAGAGGTTGGTTGAAGAAAGAGACTGATTTCTTAATGTTTGTATTTCTCTTTCTGAAGGATCTTCATCGTGACTGGGGTACTTCTTCTGATTGAGTCTCTTTGGATTGCCCATATGTCTTCTTTAGTCTTGTCTTTTTTATATTTGACTTGTGACCTTGGTTGTCGATCTTGCTGATGTTGTTGCTGGCAGCGTAATTGCCTCAGTGGATCCAAGCGGATCCACTCTCTCCCCCTGTCCCCCCCCCCCCCCAAGTCTGTTGGTGGGGATGTTGTTGCTGGTAACTGGTCATGTTCAAGGTTGGATCTGCGTGTGGAACACATAGGTGAAACTCGTTGAACATGTGATTGTACTAAAGATTGAACAAATTTTAACTAAATTTGTTTTGATCTTGCTGTAGTTGACTCGAAGATGAATATGGCAATGAGATGCAGGAATCAGCTCCGATTTGACATGGATTTCTTATATGACTCAAAAATCCTAAACTTCTGTACAAGGGAATCTGAAGATGGATAGATAAATGAAAATGTGTTCTGGAGATGCTCTACAGAAGACTCTTGTGCAATAGCTATTTCTCATGAAAAAATCAATCACACAAAATAGGTGAAGAGAAACAAGGAAATAAACAAACGTGACAAAGAGTGAGAACTGTATAGCACTTGTCGAACAAAACTTGTATTCATCAACATTGATAATGTACCTTGATAGTTGCAATATTTCTTTTGTTTTGTAGAGTAATGTGACTTACTCTAACATGCCCTTGTCAAAACAAGGCAGGGTTGGTGACACAAAAATCTACCATCATTGATAGCAGATGTTGTAAGATATAGCTTGAGATGCAGGTATGGTTGAGGTACTATGTTCTAAAGACCTCTCTGAACAAGAGATTCAAAACCGAATCTCTATCTGGATTTCCGAATCCGAAAAATATTGTGTATTGGCACATTAGAAATCTTATCAGCTTGTGGAAAGACAAATAGATTTGAATTGCAGAAGGGGAGGAAAACTGGCCCTTGTATAGCGGCGTAGCCATCTTGTATGGCTAGTGGTTCTGGACTTTCTAATGGATAGTCATGATAAGGCAAGGCATGTCCAGACTGTGATGGGTGTTCTTCATATTGTTGGACTGTATGTGCTTGGATAGGTCAATATGAAGGACAAGCATCAACAGGATGCGTAGCCTGGCAGTGTGGGCACCATATTGTTTTTCGTCTATAAGGTACTTGTGCAGGGTTTTGCTGACCAGGCATATTGCTTTGGATAGACTTCAGGGTAGCTTGAAACTCATTGGTGAGTTTTTCCATCTGTAGTTCATGTTGCTTATTAAGCAACTCCAACTGGGATTTTCAAAGCTGATCTCGGGTGTCCTCGATCGGCTTTGACTCATGGACAGGAGCACGTGGTGTCTGCCTTTCCCTGGATTCGTCAACATCTGATCCTCGTCTTCTTCCTTGATGGCATCAGACATAGCTAGTTGTAGACTCGTGTATTCATCATTGGATTTAAGCTCGCATCTAATCCATCTTGGAAGGCCGACTAAGAACCAAATGATGAGTATCTATTTGGAGGGCTGTTCTTGTACTTGACTTTTGAGTCATTTGAAACGCTTGATATAGTCTCGTACACGTTCATCTTTTGTCATTTTGATGTTACTCAATTTGACAGAAGGGCTCTCTACCAGGCAAAAGGGCTTAAAATGCTTGATAAAGAGCTCTTTTAAAATTGACCAGTCTGTCTTTTCGTCACGATCAAGGTTGAAAAACCAATCACGTGCTTTAGCGGTCATGGTCATCAAAAACAGTTGGACCATAGCATCGGGGGATGTTTCACCGTACACATCACATGCATTCTCAAAGATTTGCAAAATTCTTTGAGGGTCCGAAGTACCGTTGAACTTTGGTAGGTCTAGTTTTGGTGTACGTCTCTCAAGATGAGCTCCGCGGGTAGTAGAAATTCCATTAGTGTTGGTTCTGACCTTTGAGGGCTCATCACCAGAAAAATGGGGTCGTGCGCGTGAGGACTCGGCTCTATCAGGTTCTTGTCCCTTGAATGGGTTTTTTGATTGGTCTTGTAGTTCGGCCCGCATTCGGTAAAACCTATGACATTTGATTTGTTCAGCTACAGGGGACTTGATATCGTAAGGATAATCGTCTGGGACTTGAGGATCATTTTGTTGGTCCATTGGGTACTGGTAATTTTTTCTGTGTTGGGATTTTTTTTATTTTTATTTTTTTTTTGGTTTTGTGGTCGAAGGTGGCCGTGGGTAGTCATAGGCCGTAGAATTGCGGTCTGTTGCAGAGGTGAGGAAGATGGGTGACTACGGTGGATTACGGTGCTAGTGGTGTCAGCAAACGTGTGTGGTGTCAGCGGTCTATTACGGTTGTAGCGGGCACTTGCGGATGCAGCGGACAATTGCGATTACAGTGGTCTGGTTGCGGTCTAATGTGGTTGAGGACGGAGGGATGCAGTTGATGTCGTTGGAGACGGGTGAGTGCTATTTAGCGAACGTTTACAGGCGAGGGGTCCTTGGGTAGGCATAAGGTGGTGGTTGTGGGAATTTGCGGTAGCTATGGTTCGATTGGAGTGTGAGCTGGCTTTTTGTTAAGTGCGTGTGTGATTAAAACAGGTGGAGAGGCATGGAAGATGAACAAAGTCAGAGTGTATCAGATGCAAATGGAGATTGACGTTCGTGGATGTAAAAAAAAATGTGGAGTGAGTTGTTATGGTCTGGCGTGGATGTGGTCCGGTTAAGATGGTGTGGTGGTCACGGGGCAAGGCGGAGGGTGGTTTGTGTTCGATGGTTGATAAGTGTGCGATGGGTGCGGTCAGTTGCGGATGTGAGGAGGGTGGGTGACGACGGTGGTAAGGGTAAGTTGATCACTCCAGGGCAGATGGTGGTGGAATGCGGTGGTTACATCTGTGGACGAATGGGTGTTGGTTGTTGTTCCATGCGGAGGTAGGGAGAGGAGTTATGTGTGGTGGGTTATGGTGGATGTGGTGATGATGATAGACGTTGAGTGGCAGTGGCTATTGCTATGGCTGAAGGCGGTTGTTACAGCTGGATGCGGTCGTTACGGTCCAATGCATATGCAGGCTCGTGTAGTTGGTTTGATGTATCTGTTATGGTGTTGTAGATAGAGATAGATTGTTAGAAAAATAGGCGATGCAAGCCATGTATTTGAGGTACGTCGTGCTTGTCAGTCCGGAACGTCGTTCGAAAGGTCTGTCGTCCAGCGTGGATTTGGGCCAGTGGAAGCAGGCCATCGGTTGAGATTTAAGACTGACCGTTAGTTGAGATCTGATTGTATGGGCGTCGGTTGAGATCTAATACTGACCGTCGTTTGAGATCTAATTGTAGCACATCGGTTAAAATTTAATTGAGGGCGTCAGTTCAGATTTGATAGTGACCGTCGGTTGAGATCTGAGAGATGGGCATCGGTTGAGATCTAACGGAGGGCGTCGGTTGAGATTTGATACTAATCGTCGGTTGAGATTTGATTGAGGGCCGTCGGTTGAGATTTAATGCTAACCGTCGATTGAGATTTGATTGAGGGCCGTCGGTTGAGATTTTTAAGAGGATGGCATCGGTTGAGATTTTATTGTAGTACATCGGTCAAGACCTGACTGATGGGTGTCGGTCGAGATCTGAGAGATGGCTCTGGCGCCAGTCGAGAGTTTAGCGTGAGGGAACGGAAGTAGCGTGAAGGGTGGTGTGGAAGAATACATGATGATGGCTAAATGGGATGCAGCCTGAATGGCCCAACGCGGTCACGATGGTTGAATGCAAGTTTGGCAATGGAAGGCGGTTGCAAGTATGGAATGCGGGTGTGACGGACGGATGGGAATTGCTTGATGGAATATGGATGCTACGATGGTCGAAGGAAATGCGGTCGCGATGAGCGGATGGGTGTGTCGTTTGCAACGGTGGTCTATTTACTCGATTGTTGCGAGTGTAGGCGAGGGGTTGGTGTTGGTGCGATGGAATTCTGTGGATGTGGACAGGGATCCGTTTGCGAGAATATGTCGTTGTATGGCAGTTGTGACGATGGAGTGCTGGCGCAATCGTGTGTGGTTGCGATGGGCTGCAGACTACGGCTTTTGATGGAAATGGACCCAATGGTGTAATGAGGGTGTTTCTGTATGCGGTTGCTTACGGTGTTATGTGGATGCTTTTGGTGTTGGCGGTGTTTGCGATGGCGACGGTGGACGAGTGCAAAGCTGCTGTTGTGATGAAGGTGGCCGAGGGTAGCCGTAAGCGTCTGTTTACGATTTGATGCGGCTGCGATGGGCGAATGTGATGTGTGGAAGTGGTAAGGAACTGCTTCTGTCTACGACATATAGAACTGCGTCGGTTGAGATTTGAAGCAGATCCCGTCGATTGAGATTGAATATAGTCTGTCGGTTGAGATTTGATACAGGTTGTCGGTTGAAAATTGAGACAGGCCATCGGTTGAGATCTGAAGCTTGCCGTCGGTTGAGATCTGATACAGTGGATCGGTTGAGATCTCAATAGATCACTGTCGGTCAAGATGTAACGGATGACCGTCGGTTGAGATCGGACAGTGTGTGTCGGTTGAGATTCAAAGCTGGGGCTCCGGTTGGGATTTCAAGCGTGAGGAATGGGAGGAGCGTGAGCTTGAGTAGAATCGAATCCAAGTCTGTTAGTGTGTTTTCAAGAACAACGAATTTGTGATTCTAACAGCCTATGGATATGGTCGAGGAGATAGCCATTGAAGTGGCTCTGTTCAGTTGCGGAAACTCATATGTGGTGAAAGAATTGGAGTGTGTGTGCAGTAATCTGAGTGTGGACTTTGTTGCTTTGTTGTTGGATGTAGTATGCATTGGGGTTCAAGTAGCAACGGCGCCAAATGTTTACAGATCCCCTGCTCCAGAGGACCTGTTGTTTACTTCGATTCTTTCTGGCCACTTTTTCAGAATCGTTTCTTGCATGTTACCTTGCTCAAAGGCATTCGTTAGATGGTTTCTTGATTTTACGATGCCAAACCAGGCAGAAGGAAACAGATAGACGTTGTAGTATTTTCTTTTATTGTCCTGCTTGTTAGAGGACTACTCAGGGACGTCACTCTTGAACGCACTTACATTCTACATAGGATACAAGCCAAGAACGCTCATTCACAGATCAGCATGTAAACCAATGAACGTTCAGTAGTTTCTACTGCTACTTACTCTAAAAAAGGAATGAAATCAAATCCTACACTACACTGAACTGAGCTACATTTGCATAAACTGATAAACAAGAAACAAGAACTAAACTACAGCATGTTAGAAGTCCAAGAATCAAGAAACCAACCAGTCTATTGATTCTTGGACATCCCAAGAACATCAAGAACTGGATTGTACAGAGATATGCAAGAATCACACCACAGATCCAGCCTATTTAGTTTACTTGACTGCTGGCTCCTACATTAATCCACAAGAAAACATGAAATCTAATCCACTCTACAGTCCACAACCACACACAAAAGGAGGGAAGGGCAAGATCATAAATGCATCACTCAAGAAACAAGCATGATCAAGGAGCTCAATGGTTGCACCAAACTCGTGAAGGCTCTTCTCATTTCAGCATGGAGTTGATACAAATCACAAAAAGCTCCTCTACACAAAGACGGAGTCTCTTAAATAAGCAAGAGAGCTCCTTAGGTGGCATCCTAGTGGAATTTTCACATTTCACAAATTACAAGTGGAATATTGCTCTCCACTAGAGGTCACCATCAAAAGGTGGCTCACTCTACTTTCTTTAAGAGGGGTCTACTTGCATTTATTAAATTTGCCTAGAAATACTAGTTTCTACATGGTCATTCCATCTTCCGGAATTCACCATGAGACTTACACAGTTCTTACTTGTCATTAATAACTAGTATTCCTCGGCTCTCGTACTCGGCTCTCAGTCTTCATTAGTCTCGTCTTCTCAAAGACCTCCTAGGTCTAAGGTGAGAGGTGCTCTTGAGTTGCTCTGTCCGAGTATCTTGGGGATTCTCAGAATCAGCCAACACCCATCAATGCCAAATCATCCATGATTAAATTGTGTATAGTCCGTTACTGGATTGGCTGCCAAATTCAAAAGATTTTTTAATCAGAAACTCTCGTTGTTTGTTTAAAATGGCAATTTTATAAAAAATCTAGCCTACTTTTAGTCGGGTTGGAATTTTTCTAGACAAACTTGACCATGCATGCATCTGCAATAGAGAAAATATTGGCAGGGGCAAGGACTGCCAAAAATAATAGTAGCACTCTTTTTGAGCCTTTCAGGACATTTTGAAGACAATTTACAAGGGAAGAAAGGAAAAAAGTAGGGTAGGTTGGGAGATTTGTACATCAAATAAGGGCATTTGTACAAGGTGGAAATTTTTATAAAAGAGTCTGATGGCACAACATCTAACCTACCAAACTAGATTTAACGTTTTTTCTATCTAGCTTAACAAATGACTGATCTACTCTAAAACTACGACTAGGCTATGCTACAGGGCTTTAATCTAATACGACTAAACTTTAGCCTATCTACTTTGATCTAATGTGCTCTAAATCTAAGCTATCTGAGACTTATGGACCTAAGACAATTTAGTCTGGATCTATTTAATCTAATCTATTTTAACAATTTATTCATAAGAAAGTAGTCTGATCCTAGATAAACTATCTTCGAATCTCAGTCAACTACCCTAGAACTACTCCTATGTCTATCCTAATCGATCTAGCTACTCTAAGATCTATCTAACAAATTGCCTAGATCTAATCTACTTGGTTTAGGTTAACCTAGCTACTAGGGTCAGGGTCATCTAATTGAACACTATCGGTCTACTTTAAATTTACTCTATCTAGCTTAAGTCTAATCAACTACCTGACAAATCTATCTGAACTAAGGCCATCTAGCCTATGGCTATTTCATTGAAGTGCTAATCCTAATGAATTTGATCTAATCTAGCCTAACTATCATTTCCTAATGATCATCTATTCTAGATCTAATTGGGTCACATAGGATCTAACTTCTAATTACCTAATTACCATTAACGACTAACTATTGTATGTTATCGTTGATCCTAATCTACGGTGTGGATGAGTCATCATGAGAAGATGAGGACAACGAGGATGGCATGTAAGGCACATCCCTGAGATGAACATTGGCTGGATAGTAGCGATACATTATGTTGCCGTTAACGAGCGTGTCGAGAACATTTGTCTTGCAGGTCAATGAGATTGACTGCACCATTAGTCGGATCTCTACTACTGTAGGGTCATTCTCCTAGAAACTTTAGCTTACCCTTGTGTACCTTGGCATTGTACAACAAAACCAACTCTCCCTTGATGAGATCCTAGGCCTTGATATTCCGATCGTGCCAAGCTTTCCTATGTTGTTTTTCTACAACTAGGGCGTGAAGCGGGTCTCATGGAGTTGGAGAAGATTTTGAAGGATCCTCTTGGTATGTTCCTCTGTACTTAATCATTCGGTGATGGCAACTCTCAGACTAGGAATGAAAAATTCAGTAGGAATTACGGCTTCCTATCCATACACCATTTGAAATGGAGTTTGTCCAATTCTCACCTTGAAGGTGGTTTTGAATGCCCATAAAGCTGCATGAAGTTTGTGTTCCCAATCTGAGCATGACACTTCTACCATCTTCATGATAATATCGCAGAGAATCTTGTTCGATGATTTTGCGTGTCCATTGCAATGTGGGTAATAGGGTGTGCTCTTCCTATGGACAACCAGATACAAGGACAACAAGCGAGTGATAGTTCCATCTAGAAATTGAGTTCCGTGATCACTCACAAGTTCCAATGGGCATACTAGGATATTCTCATACATGAATTTAGCAGTGGAGTTGGCGTCAACCTTCCTCACTGTTTTGGCTTCAGCCCATTTGGTCAGGTAGTTGATGGCTACGATTATATAACAAGCTTAGGTCACAGTTGGATGAATAGGGCCGCCGACATAGTCTATGCCCCATTTCTCAATTGGCATCTTGGCCAAGATAGGTCGCAATGACATTCTAATCTTTTTCTAGGTTTGGTTGAACTGTTGGCACATGTCACACCTTTTGACCTAGTAAGAAATATCCTTGAACATAGTGGGCCACCACAGACCGTGTTGCAGCACTTTTTGGTTGGTAGCTTCGGCAGCAAAATGTCTTCCGTCTATTCCTTCGTGGGTGATACTTACAACATGTAGGGAGCAGATTTGATGATCAACCTGCGTTGTTCTATCTTGTTCATCTCAGGGGGAGGATGTCCTGACATA
>CM055100.1:15472834-15537834 GCA_029204225.1 Diphasiastrum complanatum | reverse complement strand
TGCACTTAAGCTTCGAGTGAGTTTGCCGGTGAGTTTGTGTTGTTTCAGTTTGTTTTATTATTAGAATACGTTATCTAACATAGTAAAAAGTTAAATGTAATTCATAATTTTCATTTTGTTCAAAGCAATATCGTATTTTATCGCATACACTAGCAATTAATTAATATGCAAAGGTGAAATGTAGATAATTAAAATCCCCAATCCTAGGAAGGTGTGTAGCCCTTACTTTTCTCCCGTTAAAGGCGAGGTTCTAATCTTTCCAACTTGCATGGAAAAACCTACACGCCGCAGGGAGGGAATATGTGGTGACATTCTGAAATAGGACATAACCGCAAGGTTCGGGTATTATAATTATCACATTCAACTCTATCTATAAAAATATACATAAAAAATATTGCGATGAATATAAAAAAAAGAATGACAGATAATCATAGATCATTCTCATCATTTACATCATTTTCGTCATCACACAAGTCTTGACACTCATCTGAATCTAGGTCTAGGTATAATTGTAAATTTTTTATCGTGTCTCTTTGATGATGTGAGTTACCCTCATATACAATCTCCTCTTCTTCTAATTCTATCTCATCCAAACGTGGGGGCCTCAAATTACCCCAATTTGGTCTTGTATGATCGTAGGAATCTCATCATTTTCATTTGTACCTTCTTCTCCCATCATTTCGACATCATTTGGAGTTTGGATGAGTGGTTCGGGTTCTTCCAAAACTTCGCCAAAATTGGGTGGTGGTTCGTCGTGTGTATCCAATTCAACAATATCTTTTCCTTCAAACACACGTCGTTTTCTTGCATTAAGTTGGATCACATACCACCATCTTGGGTCTATTCGATCTAGATGGAATATAATCTGCCAAAGAATTAAAAAAATTAAGCTAGTCTTATAAGATTGATACATAAATAATTGGATTGCGAATATTAATGACATTGAAATTTTAGAGTCTCACTTGTTTGCAATGTTGTGGTAATACTAAAGTGCCATGAGAGTCCATCGATATACATTTTGTTGAGTTGATTTGAAAAAATTGAGTGATCATTTCTAATCGTGGCATTGCTTCCACGATAGATGACCTTAAACCATTTTACGTCAAAAATAAAGTATTTGTCGTTAGTCTCGTAATCGACTTCATAAATATGTTGCAATGTGCCGACATAGTCTAGGTCGTCCGAAATGACAGTAGAGTCTCTCGCACTAGAACGACTCTCTTGTTGAAAGTTGGCCATTATACCACAATCATATGTACGTCGCTTGTTGTCAACTCTCTCAACACGGTAATGGTGTCCATATGCCCACATGACAGTGTATGATGTATACTAAAACACAAAAAAAAAAAAAAAAAAATCTGTGTAATTAGAAATACTATTCATATATTGAGTAGTACAAAAACAAAACTTCACATAAACAATATTACACTAACCTTCTATCCACATCCGCGAACAAATTCCCATTCTAATTCGTCACTTCTTTTCCGTTTTCGGATGCTTTTAGCATCGTATCAAAACCCATTCACGAGAGCATTTTGAAGGTAAAGGCTCCAAAGGTTCGTTGTTCTCCAACACCCTTCTTCTTCTTCGATTGATATTTCTTCTTCGTTTCAATGTTATTTTTCTTTCCTTTTTGGCAAGCCAACTTTCTACAATGCTACCTTTTGGCCTTGCCTTTTGTCTCACAAAGCCCTTCAAAACTTTTTGATAAAGCACTCAAGGTAGAACATCCATCTCGTTTGCATAGGTCCTGCAATTGATACTTCTTCGACCAAATGCACTAGAAGATGAACTTGTATATCCAAAAAGGAAGTTGGAAAATTTCTTTCCAACAAACATACCATTTCGATTATTTGGATTTTCATGGAATCCAATTCACTATTTTTTTTTCTTTTGAGGAAATCCACTTGCAAGATTGATAGTACATTAGGTTGTTTCACACATAAAAAAATTGAAATATCACATATTTATACAAGTGCTTAAAAAAATATACAAACCTAATCATCGATGACAAATTGTAAAGCATATTTCATACGTCATCGTTGAAGAGACCTCGAATAGAAAGTGGAAATATGAATTGCAACTTCTTATGCCAATCATGTGATTTCAATCCACTTAATTTACCATCTTTGGTAAATGACTTGCATAAAGAATGTGCATAGCCTGTTGGAGTTCTCATTTGTTTTATGACATGTTTAACATATGAGAGTTGCTCTTTTGTAAGAATCCACGGCACGCTAGGTAGAATCTCATCTCCACCTTCGGTGTATTGAATCCAATAGGGTCTTTTCACATCGGCCGCTTGTAGATCTTTACGAGCTGTGAAGTTGTCTTTTATGCCAATGATGTGGTTTCATAAGGATTCACCGACGGTTTTGAATATGTGCATAGGATCCAATAGATAGTTTATCAATAAATTTCTCCAATAGGGTAATTTATGAAAAATAGACAACCGTTTCATACCATCAATGGATTCATTCCATGAAGAATTAACGTCGTGATGTTTAAGCCATTCACCATGCCATTCCGCTACTCCCATGCATGGGGGTGGTGGTGTAGTTAGAGGATTATCTCCTTGCCCTCCAAAAAATCGCCTATTCAACCTTCGAAAAGGATGATCAGGCGGCAAGTATTTGCGATGATTTTTGTACACCACTTTTTTTAACATATTTGTGCTATGTCGACCTTCCAAAAGTGGTCCACAAATATAACATGCGTTGTAACCCGATGTGGTTAAACCTACATAGTTCATAAACCAAATTAAACATAAGCTTAGTTAAATATACTCAAACGTGAAACCCTAAAACGAATTGAATTCATTACATAGATACCTGAACATTCGCTTAAACCGGGGTAGTCATATATCGTCCACATTAGAATTCCAGGAACAACGAAGTTTCATTGTTGTAAAGGTCTCGAGATGTCGTAAGTGTGAATACCATTCCAAAGAATGCACAATTCATCGACCAAAGGTGCAAGATACACATCCATGTTCTTGGCCTTGTACTTTCTTGGAATCAATAAAGCCAATAACAAGTGTCCATTTGTATGTTGCTTGAAGGTTTAGAATAAGAATTGACGTAGCTAGTCTCGAAATGGATGCTCTAGGATATAGAGGAGTGTTTGCCTCCTTGCGCAATAGAATCTCATCTTCACTCCCACTGTCAGAAATGGTGAACTCCTACAACTTTGTCGCAACATGAACAAGACACAAAGGTCGAACAATTCACGACAGTCAACGTGTCTTTGACTCGAAGCACGAACAATTCGCGAATCAATCGTGAATCGCAAATGCACCTCCAGAACCGCAAACCGCAAAAGGGACGCAAAACGGAAACTATGAAAAGAAACAAATAGAACGAAGGCAAACAGGAGATTACAAATCAGACGAAGAAAAATCTTTCACGCTGCCAGATGGCAACTCAACGGGCTTCACGCCCAGCTGAAACGAGTAGCAACGACGGAGACTAACTAACTAGTTGATTAGCGTTAACTAGTCATGTGATTCGATGTTTAGCTATCTTGTAAATTCCACATAGTGGAGGTTTAAAACGATCCTCTCTGGATCATAATAGATGATGTGAATACAGAGAACTGTAAGTGACAGAGAGAGACATACGGAATAGAGTAAGAAAGTAAAGACACCATAGCTGTGCATAAAAGTCTGCCAACGAGCAGAACACAACGAAAGAGTAGAATGTCATTCCACCAACGAGCGAGACACTGACAAATTCACTCTAAATTAAAACTGATAGTACAGTAAGTCCATTTTTGTGCATCTCGTCTTGTGTTGTGTGTCATGATTGCTAGAATAGAATGTGTTCTGTGATGCGTAGTCGAGTGTCTGGGTTCCTGTAAGGGCTTCCGCACAAAAGAAAATTAAAAGACAGAAAATTGTTCGTGATAAAGAAGACGAAGTGAGGATGAACATGAATCAGTCCCACGCACACGCTCCCGCAACATGGTATCAGAGCCAATAGGTTGTCACTACTGATATCCCAGCAATGATACTTCCAGACAACACAATATGGCTACGACAATCCAGACCAGAGTAGGAATCAGTCTCGATGGCGCAAATTACAGAATCTGGAAATTCAAAATCAAAACACTCCTGAAGGGCGAAGCATCTAGTCGCTGACCGAGTTCTCAGAGGTGCAGCCTCCAGAGGGAGACCTGAGGAGAGCTGAATGGATCAGAAAGGAAAAGCGCGTAATGGCGGTCATCATTTCGTCCATAAATGAAGATCTACTCATGCAGATTGAAGACTGTGAGAGCAGCCGTGTAGCATGGGAAAGATTAAAGCAGAAGTATGAAGTGAGGACTGCAGCTTCAGTCATGCACCTTCACAATCAGCTGCAATCAATACGGTGGGATGGCAACCAGTTGGATCAGCACATTGAGAAGATCAGAATGATCTTCGCTCAACTCGCTGCATCAGGACAGGAGCACCAGGTTCCAACACCATAGCAGTTGATGTACTTCATGAAATCTCTACTGACGTCCTATCAGTCACTGAGAATGCTCATACTGAGTCTACCAGATATGACATTCGACAAAGCAGTCAATCTTGTCGCTGATGAGAAACGAAGGAGAGAGAAACAGTGATCAAGAGAAGGCTCTCTTCACGAAAGGAAAGAAGAAGAACAAAAACAAACCAAGATTCGAGAAGATGAAGTCCTCGAATCAACAATCTTCTTCTTGTGATCATTGTCACAAACCAGGCCATACGGCCAACAAATGCTGGTTTAATCTAGCAATACCTTGCATGCACTGCAAGAAGAAAGGGCATTCTGCATACGATTGTAGATTCAACCCAAAAAGAAAAAACAAAGCTGAAAAGGCAAACGTTGTAGAATCATCTAAAGATGCAAAAAGAGGTGACGAAGCTTTCACGATACTCGACGAAGCTTCGACAAGCTACTCCGAACATGACTGCGATGTGGTCATCAATTCAGGAGCAATATCTCACATAACCTGCAACAAAAAGATCTTGATCAACTTTTGCAAACTTGAAAATGACAGAGCGGTGATTCTAGGCGATGGAAGCAGACACGATGTCAAGGGCATCGGCTCTCTACAGCTACGAACACTGTCAGGCCAAGCAGAGCTGCCAGGAGCACTCTATGTGCCCTCACTCAAAAAAGATCTGCTATCTATCTCCAAGATGGCAGATCTAGGCATTCGAGTTTTGTTCGACGGCAACACTTGCCGTATGATCGAAAAGACGACAAACAAGTTGCTGACGGTCGGATGCAGAGAAGGAAACCTCTACTAGGCCAAAATAATTAGCAACTCTGATAGCAAATTAAATGCTTCAGAAAACGAAGATCAGCTCTGGCATAGGAGAATGTATCATCTAAACATGCGGAGCTTGTACAACATGAGCACAAAAGACATTGTCACAGGTCTCAAAATTTCAAGGCCCGAGGCTGAGTTCTGCGAAGCTTGTCAGAAAAGCAAGCAACATCGGAATCCATTTACACGCGAAAGAAGAAGAGCCAAGGAAGTTCTTGAGCTTGTCCACTCTGATGTGTGTGGACCGATGAAAACATATTCGCTCTCAGGTTCGAAATATTTTCTAACATTCATAGATGATTACAGTCAAATGGCCACGATCTACTACTTGAAGAAGAAATCCGAAGTATTTGATTCTTTCAAGAAGTTCGTAGCATTCGCAAAGCGACATACCTCAAAGCTATGATTTTCGAGTAAATGGAAGAATGGTACGTTTTTGTATTAAATAGTCTGTTATATAATTGTTATACTGTTATTTATTAACAATGATTCATTGATAGATCATTTGCAATGTTAATGCAGATTAGAGCAAGGCAAAAAGATCATATCCCATGCAAAGATCTATTGTCAAGCATAGACATTGTCGAAACAAATTAAAGCTTTGATGAATCAGTAAATCTACAATATTGGTGAGCTTAACTTTCTTTGTGAAATTTTAGACTGCTAATTTTTGGCTCCTTTTATATTAACCCACATTGTTTATTGATAAATGTAATTCCATTGTTTTCATGTGCAGGTTCAAGAAAAGTGAAATGAAGAATTGAAATAGCAACAATAGAATATCAAATGATGGAAATAGCAACAATCGAATATCAAAAGACATGAAAGGGTCATCATTTGTACACATTGAATGTAAATTTTTGAGGTACATATTTTTGTATTGGCCTTTCAATAAGACCATTTATCTATTTTTTTATATAAATTTCTTTTCCATGAGCTCTTTCAAGTGTAAGCTCTCCAGCTTCTTGATCTGTTGTCACCGATGTTGCATTAGAGAGAAAAATCTTAAGCATCTCTTGTCGAAATTCAAATATGTCATTTTGTGTGAATTTCGGACAGGTGAACTGCAAATCATCAACAATAGACAAGTTAGACGAATACACAAAAGTAAAAAATCATATAAATAAAATAAGTGTATATCCAAACCCAAATTACCTGACGTATATTGACATTTTTCCCTTGGCTGATGAACCATTCCATAAAGCATTTTACTTTTTTAATGGCATACCAGCCACAGCTGAATGAGTCAACTTGTTGAGAGGACTGAGAATCAAAATATAGGATGTTAGTTTCACATTTTTTTTTACATGGCAATTTGCATCACGAAAAGACTAACTGAAAAATTGGTTACTTGTGCGTCTATTAGCTCTATGTGCCTTGCTACACACAGGGCCTTCGTTGGAAAATAAATGATCATGCTTTTGTACATCTCAATGTCGACATTGAGGTGTGTTGATCTCAAAGAGTTCATTCTCAGCACTTTTGGATTACACAAACCAGCTTCATCCACTCTTAGTGATATAATATGTACAGACTAGTGATGACTACAATCAACCAAATAGTCAATGATATGTAAATGAAAAAAATACAAATAAAGCATATAATAAAACAAATGGTCGCGCGGCTACGATATCGAGTTTCCGTGAGAGAGAGCAAGGAACGATTCAGGAATCTGGTAGCCAAATGGTTTTCATTCGCGGTCTTTGCTTATATATAGAGAGATTTTTTGTGCATTAAATGTAAAGGCGCCACGTGCCAATTTTTGATTGGTGTGTCCTATTATTGATTGCTCCACATGTGCAAATACACGTGTCATATTTTCAACCACACACGTGCCAAATTTTGATTCGTGTGTTTTATTAATAATTCCTCCACATGTGCGGATACACGTGTCCTCTTTTCAACCACCCACGTGTCACCTATGGATTTGGCCAAAATTTCACATAAATGCTTTGCACGCGTTACAGGACTTGACGTATCTCTGAAGTGTCGCATATCTAACAGTGATTTCCGAACGGTTGTGATGAATCTGTGGGATCTATATAAGGGCTAAACAGCGCCATAAAACGTTTTGCTATTCAGAGATCGTCAAGGCAATATCGCAACCACGCAAGTCCACTGCGTTCAATTTTATTTTCCATCACTCTCTTGCGTGCCTGCGATATCGGATATTCGTTTCAGCTGTCGATATCGCTACGACGCGACGTTGCTACTTTTCTCTATTTTTCATGCACACTGTTGTGTGCCTGCATTATTGTTACATACTGTTTTGCATGATATCGCTGCCATGCGAAGTCTCTCTGTCGATCCGAATTGTCTCCATTCCTTGCGTGCCTGCGATATCCAGTATCCAGTGTTGTCTGTCATTTCCGATATGGAATCTAACAAGCTGCATGAATTTCTCTCTAACACTGGTGTTCTAGACAGGACTGAGTACTTTTTATCGCTTTTTTGTCTTAAATTTGATGTCGATAGATTTGTGCTTGAGCACAAGTCTCACCTATTAGAATTATTCGAAAAGTTTTGGACTAGCATTCTCGAATTATCTCTTGTTATTGATGGCCTGAAGTTTATTCATTTTCATGAACTGATAGTTGCCCAGCTTGAAGCCAAGCACAAGCATGATAGGAAGTTTACCAAGCTTGACGAGAGCCTGAAGGTGGTACAATATTGTGAATTCCATAGGAGATCATGCAAGTTTATAGCTAAGGGCATAGCTTTTGTTTTCTTCATATCTGCGTTAATACCTGATGAAGGCCAATCTTCCAGATCAATTGGTGTTTCTTCTTCAAGTAGAACATCTACTCAGAGATTTATTGTCGATGTGGACAAAAATTTAGAAGACGAAGTATTGGGTGATGAGGAAGAGGCTAGGCTGGCTTCGATGTATGACCTTGCTTTGTCATGGTCGATGGTAATATCTTCTACATCAGGTGTAGAAGAACACGATAAAAGGAAGACACTGCGCGACATTCCTGTATACCATATGAATAGCTTGCCATATATATCATTGAATGATATTGGGGATGTGTTCGACATGAGAGAGGACGAGATCCTATCTGTACTAGCCAATGCATTGTCAGAATTTTCGGATATAATAGACTTCAATCATGATGATTTAATTGAAGGGGTTGACTCTCAAGATGAAGATGGTTGGAAGTCTGGAGCAGGCCTTACAAATTACAAGGCAACAATGTCTAGCCTATGGCGCAAATGCTCCTAGTGAGGAGGAGTTCATTGGGTTCAAAAAAGATATCCTCCTCCAGAGCAATACATTTTTTCTGAGGATACGTTTCTTGTTGGGCATGACTTGCGTGGAAAAGGATTGTTGGAGTATGATCAGCATGACATGGTAATTTTTATTTTCTTATTCCATTATAATCATATTTAGCATTGTATTCAATGAAAATCCATCTGAAAATTTAACTAATTACAAATTTTCGTATTGCAGGACACAATTGAAGTTGATGATTTTGCTACGAGAAGAGGAGGTGTCCGAGGTGTTGTTGGCCATAAGGATTCAACATTGTGCCATTACCTGAAATACTTTGTACAAAATGAAATTTGTATTCAACATGACAACTTTTATTCACAAGCAGGAACTATAGTAATGGCAATAAAGGCATTGTCCTATTTTTGTGATGGACATAGATATCCTAACAGTACATACAAAATCATTTTTGTGAAGAGGGATATAGCTATCAAAATATTGGGTTATGTTTCTGAAAATGTACCCAAAAGATCATCTGCTTTAGCAGTGTACACAAGTTACATAGAGTTGAACAAAAGAAGATCAATTGAGCATCTGGATCCATATGAGAGGAGACAATTTCTTCATGACCATACTGCTCAGCTGACCTTTGATACCGATGAGGATATGTAATATTTTAACTGTTTTTCTATTATGATGATGAAGTTGAACTATTTCTCTTCAGATGTTGAAATGTCTTTTTGAATGAAATGAGATTTGTTGAATATTTGGTTTGATATCTAAACTGTGCTCTTCTACAGAACCATTGAAATAATTGATATAAGTAGCATCTCTTTGAATTATATCCTCCATGGTTGGTTGCTCGATGAAAAGCTCCTCTTGCTTGGCAATACGATTTCTCCATACCTTGAGAGGACCATATGCTCATACTTCCATATTCTTTTGCAAAAAATGTGGTGTGATGTAATAGAATATGCTGCAACCAGTAAAATACATACATCAAAAATCAAATATATGACATTGCAGAACAATTTTTGCACAAAAACAAATATTGAATTACCATACAGTGTGTAACATGATCCTCTCCCCAACATTTTGCTACCGATTTGACAAATATCTCACAATATTTTTGTAAATTTGCAATGTTAATTTCAGATAACTTTTCTTTTCGCAACATGCCAATCAAATTGTCAAGATTTTGCCATACTGCAGTTTTTTTTAATCTTGTGTTGCCCCTCTCTTCAAAATCTTTTGATGCTGCAACAACGTCTTTCCAAACATTGTATGTCACGGTAGAAGACTTTCCAGTGAGATTGGATAAAAACCTTCTAGCTTTTGCACCTCCAACAGATGGCTTGTTTGGAACGTTCCCTGATTTACCTGATAGTTTTTCACTTTTTTCTATTTTTACATTCCCCTTGTGCAAACCTGCTTTTGAAAGTACTTGCTCTAATCTCTCAATTCCAATTTTAGAAGCCGATTCAGGTTTGGTATTCCAGACATACAAAATATGATTGTAAATCAATTTTTCAATAATTTGTACCTCAGCATGCAATGTGCATATGTGAACATTGATCAATGGAATTGCCAACACAGGTCTAAAGTTCGGATCCTCTCGATCTCTTATTGGACCAACTCGTGATCTTGTCCAATTCAAGTCTTTACAATTCTTCATACAATACAAACAAGGGTGTTTAGTATTTGCCCCATGCGAAACATTATACATACATTTCAGTGTATTTAAATCACCTGCAAGATGCCATAAAATTTGAAATGTGCCATAGTTTGGCACATATATTTTGTTTCCACCCATATGCTCTTCAATAATCTTTGCATAATTTGATGTCAAAAAAATCCACGACAAGATAGCATGGTCTTCTTTTAAAACCTGAAAAGTAACAAACACATACAAAGTTATGAACATTGACATCAGCAACTTAGGTGATAAAATACAATACTAAGTAAAATTGAAATATACCTGAAATGCTGCTAACCACCATATTTCATTCTCTGATTGAACACTAAATGAGGAATCATCTGCATCATTTTCAGTATCGTTCAATGCTCTATTCATAAAGGTGATACTTACCCGTTCCAATTTTTGTCCCTTAACAATTTCAGACTCATCAAGTTTAATAACCAATATCAATTTTCCTTGGACTTCTCTTTCAAATATTTTGTAATATTCAATCATGTATGCCACTACTTTGTTAATATCCAAAAATAAATTGTTGGACTCATTGTATTCCAATGTTCCACTCTCACATGTATACAATTTCTTGATATGAAATGGTTCACCTATAAGCATACTCATACTCTCATTAAGACAATATCTTGTTTTTTTACTCTAAATGGACGAGGAAGAGGTAGCTTTTGAATCTTCACATGTGCAAAGGCTTCCTGTACAATCTTTTAATTAATACTTACTGAATGCTTGAATTCTTTTCTTCTTGTTTTCACTTCTTGAAGACAGATCATCTCTGTCTTTTTTTGGAAGTCGTTTGCGTTTTCTTATATTTAATTTTCTCCTGAGAACTTCGCTTCCAGCAATAGCACTCAAGATTTCTCTTTTAAAATTCTCCACGTCTCTCAACATAACTTGATTGGATATTTGAAGATCAGTAATAATAGTTTTCAATTCTGATATATTGGAGCTCAATGTGTATTCTCGTATATTTGTTTCTACAAATTTTCTTGAAGTATTGCCTTCTCATTGTTTGTTTGATTCAACAAATACTCCAATACTTGTGTTCGCTTCATTGCTTCATACATCTTGTATCGGCTCAACTTTTGACAGTGATCATCATATGCTTCCCCACTGCGTGAATTAGTTATTTTGCATAATATAAGGCCTAAAAATTTATGCAATTTTTTTCAAACAATGAATTCACTATCTGCTCTTTTATGTTGCATCCCAAACTAACCAATGCTCCTGATTTTGATAGCATATGGACTTCGTACCAACATTTTCCATAATAAATAACATAAAAAACTAAAACTAAAAAAATTAGTCAGATGAAAAAATGAACAAAAATATTTAGCATAAACATTCCAAGTTCCACGTTTTAAAGACAATATATAAAAAATAACATAAAAAGCATGGCAAAGGAAATTATGTGAGAAAATGTTTCATTGGGAGGGCCATTACCACATATAATCTAGAACCCAAAGCATGGCAAAGAAAATTATGTGAAATAATGCTTCATTGGGAGGGCCATTACCAAATATAATCTAGAACCCTAGAACCCAAATACCTATGTTCCCAAAAAAACATGAAACATTAAAGTCTAGACTAGTGTCATATAAAAAGAGCTTAATATTGCACGTGGGGCTCTCAGGCCCAGGCCTTTGATTGTTCTCCACACATAATACATAAAGTTTTTGATGAACAACGTGTGAGACCATGTTACAGCATAAAAAATAGAAAGATAGAAAATATAATTCTAGTTGACAGTTCTCTCCAGCCGCCTCTCTCTGTCTCTCGCTCTCATTGTACAAGAGCGTTCTGTCTCTCACACATCATATACACACACCAGCTTCTATTTTTGTATAATCATCTCCAAAACCCATGTAGCTAGCTGGGTGATCCACCAGATTCCTTTGTGCTTTGGATCTAAATTCTGGGTTGCTTCTGCTAGTTGCAGACACACATGATGACTATTTGCTGCAACACCCATGATGACTATTTGCTGTGATAGAATTGATCTCAGTTGCTGGAGGTGATTGAGAGGTTAGCAGATTTGATTGCTGGTTGCCCACAAATGGCAGCGGAGCAGAATGTCGTCCAGGCTGAGCCTGCAAAGAGCTTTCTCGAGAAGCGGCTTACTTCTCTTGCAAATTTGCTGGTGCTTGGGCCAGCACAGCTGAATGTTGTCTTGATACTTCTGCTCCCCATTGGTCTTCTCAACCCGTTTACCTTCCCCATCGCTATTCTGTAAGCTCTATGCAACTCATTAGATACCAAATTTATTGTATTTCTGATGTTGTGCAATGCTAATTGAGGAGACAGAAGGTTTCTGCTAACTTTATCTTCGATATTGAAGTGAAATGTTGTGTGGATGTGCAACAGAATCGTGACATTCTTGGTTGTTTTGGGTTTTGTTACTGTGGACTACAACAGTGCTTTGGGCAAGCGCATATCTCAGTACATTCTCCACCTCCACCATTTCAACAATTGCTGCTGTTATTATTGTAGTTTGGCTATCTAGGATGCGTTCTGTTTTACCTTAAACTACATGTTGATTCATCTGCAGATTCATTCTACCGAATGCAGTTAGACATTTTCCAGTCAAGATAGTAGCAGAAGATCTTGATGCTTTCGATAACAACCGATCTTATGGTGAGCATTGCTCAGGAGTCGAATCTACTATTTGTGAGAGAGAGAGTGTGTGTATTTGCCATCTGCTTGTGTCCCAATATTCAATGCTATGTGCCAATTTGAAAGTATTACTCTATCTTGGATTTTGTTCAAAATTTCTTTATCTCGCTGTGCCAATTGACAGTCTTTGGTGGGGAGCCACATTCAATACTCCCTCTCGGATATATCTCGCTACTTGAACACAGCAACCTGTTTCCCGTGAAGAATATTAGACTTCTGGTGGGCAGTACGGTGAGTTATCTTCGACATATATTTCCCCGCATGAAAGTAATCAGCATATATCAACATCATCAACCTAACTGAATTTGCTAACATATCAGATCAACCCCTCTCAAAATTTGAAGAGATGGTTCCATAAAATCCTTGCTTTTTCCAGTAGTGGACTCCTCTCAATAATGTAATTTTATTCGATGGCCCTGCAATTTGAGGCCACAGTCCTGTATCTGTTTAGGCATCTATGAATCTTCTGAAATGACTAAAGAGAGCACATGCAGTTTGATTTCGACTTGTTTATAATGACTTCAAAGTTTTGTGGTCTGCTCAACAACACTTTTCCTTGTTACATCTAGAGCTAATTTGTGCTTCTTTTCTGTCCTCTAATTTGTGACTGCATATGCATACCCATGTTGAATATTTCTTTGTGGGGTTTCTTTTCTTTTGATTTGATAGGCACTACGGGCTCCGTTTATTCATCAATTGTGGAAATGGTTTGGTTGTGCGCCTGCTTCAAAGGAGGTCTTCCATAAGCTTCTAAAGAGCGGAACTAGCGTGATAATCATTCCGGGCGGTGTGCAGGAATGTCTTTATATGAGACCCGGTTGTGAGGTTGGTGTAGAAACAATAGCAATGCGGCGTTGTGTTAAACTAATCGTCTAGTAGGCTACTAGTCAGTAGCTAATTAAGGACACATGCTTTTGTTATGATTGATTTCCGAAAATACGTTCTCATGGACAAGCATGACTCATATTTTGTAATACACGCCCATGGGGCTTTGGTTTTCAACCAGTCGTGTTTCGAGAAGCTTGTACATACATAAGGTTTGATTTGTATCCTCTGGCAGGTAGCTTTCCTGAAAAAAAGGTTTGGATTTGTGCGCATAGCCATCCAGGAAGGCTCTCCATTGGTGCCAGTTTTTATTTTTAATCAGGTAGATTCCAAGTCGTGGATCAGCTGCTCAGTTTTGAAGTTACAGAATATCAATCAGCTGATTTGGAGGAAAACTTCTCAGATTTCTGAGCTCTAACTGAATCCAAGATGGACTAAAAATTCTAGAGAGTTTTTGATATCTGATTATCATGTTTTCTTCGCTTAATAAATTACCCTGGTGAAAGTAGAGTCACGAAACATGAGACGCCAGCTAAACTCCACATTTATTAGGAAAACCGGTGTTTTTGTATGGGTCTACCGTCTGAGATATTGAATTTCTTGGCATTTTGGAGAAGACTAATTGCCGTATGGGCCTCTAGACAAGGATTAAGAATCTGTATTCCTTCAGTATTCCCTTCCATGCCTTTCAGGTCGAGAGAAAAGCGTTTGGGGCTTACTGTTGTTAATTTCTTGCTAAAGATGTTCGAAAAGCTTGGCACAGTGATACTTGCAGATTTTAGGCATACCTTGTTTCCCTGCTAAAAATGTTGTGCCAGTTTTTTTACTGATCTGCTGAGCTCATGGTTACATAAACCTTCCATAATGAGATTTTTGTCATTTAATCTCAGACAAAGACCTACAGCTATGTGAAACTGGGGCATGGGGAATGGTTCAACAAGTTCTCAAGAAAGGTCGGAGTTGCACCAATTTGGATATGGGGAGAATACTTGTAAGTATGTTACGGCTTGGTGGTGATAACTTTGGGTTGACCTTTATAGATATCAGTGTTTGGTTTTTAGCAGAAGCAATGCATTAGAAAGCTTTATAGGATCATATCGATGATACTGTACGACCAAAGATAATTTCGACGTTAGATTACAACCATTCATCAGTTGTCTTTTCATCCACTTTGTTTCTAATCACGAGACCTGCTTCCTATCTGCTTTTATCATTCCATATGTGTCAGCTCTGTCCCAAGGAATTTTCAGCTACTATCATCTCATAAGGAGGAGCGAGATTCTTCTAACTTTTAATGGTTGTCCCTCAGATCAATTATTCCACACAGGACA
This sequence comes from Diphasiastrum complanatum, assembly GCA_029204225.1. Lineage (NCBI taxonomy): Eukaryota > Viridiplantae > Streptophyta > Lycopodiopsida > Lycopodiales > Lycopodiaceae > Diphasiastrum > Diphasiastrum complanatum. The sequence continues at coordinate 15,522,794 of CM055100.1, read as the reverse complement.
CCTTTATATATTGCAGTCGGAAAGCCAATCGAAGTGAAAAAGATTGACAATCCTTCCAATGAGGAGGTAAATTATTCTTTCATACTCGCACTGCTGATTCCTTCTACAATTTAGCAACTGTTTTTGAAGAACTTAGCTCTGAATATTGACCATCTCAAAGTCTTATATGAATGTTGATGCAGATTGGTGAAGTTCATGCAAAGTTCCTCAAAGCTTTTGAGGAGCTTTTTGAAAAACATAAGGAGGCTGCAGGGAATAAGGACACCGTCCTTGAGTTGTACTGAGACATGCCTTTCAAATTGTAGCTCAAGATTCAGCTTGGAAAGCTTGATTTTCTTGTAGCCATGATGAATTCTTTTTCTGAAAAAGGGAAGGAAAATCCCCAATCACATCCACATGTCTGTAGAAGATGAGCCTGATATCAGAGATAAGGTCAGCTTGATATAAAGACTTTTTATTTGCACTTGGTTGTGTCACAAGTTAGTTGAAGTAGTATAGTCCTCCAATAACTAGTGAGTTGGTTAGGATTCCCTTTGTTCTCCTTGAGGTCAGAGGTTCTACTCCAATCTGCCACCACACAAATGAGGACATAGAAGAGAAAAAATCTAGATGAGATAGCATAATTCTGTGACTTTAGATTGATTTTCCTACAAGTGCTAAGATAATGTGAGATGATCAAAGACTTTGCACCTAAAAAAAACCCAAATGCAACTAGAAAAAGGATGAGCATCAAACTTGTTGGGGATGTACTAATGGAATTGAGAGCCAAGTAATGAATATTGTTGAGGCGTGTTTGCAGGGCTTTTTCGCAACATATATGTGAAGTATTAAGATTTTTTTCTACACTCATGTATGATTCTTGAGTTCCCTAGCCTTTCTCAATGGCTCAAAAATTGCCAATCAATACACACAATACAAATGAGCTCATGTGCCATATCCCCATCATTTGAACTCACATGGATTTGTGGATTGGCTTAATGAATGAGGTGACTTTCTATTTCCAAACAACTGATCTAATGGGCAACTTTGGAAATGATGCATGGAAGATGCATAGTTCCAACTATGGCTTCAAATCTATTCTCAACAATTCAAAACAATTGAATGTTTCTCCCATTCCTTCCAATATTAAATTTTTTTTTTTCAAATAATCTGGCAAGAGCTCTATTCAACTGACTAATCTTGTTTTGTCATCAATTCAAAATGATTCAAGTTAAATCTCATGGGAACATGGTAGGATTGATTCTTCATATGAAGTGCACTTGATGCCAAAGGATCGTTTATCGTTGTAGAACACAAGCTCGCAATATTATCATGATTTCTATTTTCTCTCAGTTTTATGCTTCACCTCATTTTCTTTCGAAACTAGGCCTTTAAAACATGAGAACATGAAATTAACTTTTTTTTGCAAAATATAAAATAGCTAAATAATTACACAATATGCAATTTTTTTCTAGTATAGATTTATAAATATAATGAAGTTAAACAAATAGAATTCCATCTAGTTACTAATATTTTTAAATATGCTATCAAAATTATGACAAATTATTGTAAATTTTATTGTATCAGATTAAAGCAAGGCAATAAATTTTGGAATTTTGACTACCAAGTACTAACTATTTTTTAATAAAAAAAAAACATAGATAAATAGCAAAAAATTGTCCGAAATTTGAAATTTGACATGGGATGACAAAAAACATAGACAAGATATTCCTTATTGAGTGGCAAAAATACAACAATTTAGATACCATGAGTAAAAAACCCATTTAGCAAGAGCATGCGTATTTTGCCTTTAATTTAGATATCAAATTTATTGAAAATCATCTTAAAACTTGGTGCATTTATAAAGACTTTGAGATGGGCCTTGGCATTTTGCGAATCTCTCTCTGCTTATGATTCAACAAAAGATAGCACATGGTGTGCTAGCGCCATCACATGATTTTCTATACATAAGGATTGTGGTTTGGTACATAGTTGAAAATTTCACTAGCCATTAAATATTAGATAGGTCCATCAAAATACACTTTGCTACCTTTTAAATAAAGGTTTATCTGTATTGTGGAAAAATGTTCATGGTGCTGCAAAAGCTAGTACGTCGGCCTGTGCTAACTTAAAAAGTAAATTCGTTTCTTTGAAATAATTGAAAATTGATAATTAATTTTTTTTAATATTTTTTTGGAGCTGATTTGGCTAGCATGGCAGCGTGCTAGCAAAGTTGGCTCCAAATTCTTTTTAGTTTTAGTTTTAATTTTATAATGTTTTTATAGATTTCTATTTTTCAGGCTAGCACATTGACTAGCCTTTAGAGCTTCGTAAACACTTCTTTATGATTAAAATAAACCTATATTTTAAGGGTACAAAGACACTTAAATGAATCTATCAAGTGACTTTTTAGGTCTATATTGATTATAAAAAAAATCACATGGATCTCTAAAAGCTAGCACGTTGGTGTGCAAGGCTACAATAGAAATCTAAACTCCTCCTCCCCCACCCTCATTTGTTGCTTCCTCTATGAATATTCTTTTGGAATGTTTAAGGCTAGAACTCTCACATCGATTGATCCCTCCTTTGCCATTATCTTTCATCTTTCGTACCCTCGAATATTATCTTTTGTTTCTAAAAATCCAAGCTTAGTCGCTTTCTTCTTGACGTTCTAGTTCAATATTTTGCTAGAAACTTCAACTACTCTTTCACTTTGATTGATGGTACCTGAAGGGGGCTCGTTACTCTTGTCTCGAAGGATTGGAAATTGTTGTCCTAGTGTTATGTCACATCCTGAATATAGGATTCAATATGATCCTAGACTTGGATACACGATCCTCTAGAACTCAAAATTATTGGTTACACCATGTCATACTAGATGGGACCCATAAAGTAATTAATAACCTTGTGAGGCCTAGACACACTAATTGGAGTTACTACATGGTTTAGGACTGTCAATGCATTTGTAGAGTATCAACAGCAATGGAATTTCTTAATTGGGGAGTTTAGGCCTTGCATGGCTGCATGCACAGGGTGGTCTTGGGTCCATATAACTAGTGGAAACTCTCCCTACTCCACCATTCATTTTGGTGTTCATTGCCAGGTTCTCTCACTCTATTCTTGCTTCCTATTCCTTGGCTCGAAGGTGAAGCTTCTGGAGATTGATCAATTGCTTCTACTTGGTTGGGTGGTTTCTCCACAATGTGTTCTCTTGTGTTTTGTCTTGTAAGCAGGGTCTTGAGGAGCTTTCCCTTACATTGGTATCAGAGCAAGGCTTACGAAGATCGGAGAGCTTGGAGTGGTGTTGCTTTTAGTTGAATTTTTGGTGTGGATCAATTGGTATTTTCATCCAGGTGGAGAACAAGATTCCAAGTGGGTGAATTCTCCCAGTTTTCATTTGCATGTCATTAAGATCCGTCTCTCTCAAAATTTTCTAGAGTTTTATGGAAGGTTGTCCATGAAAGCCAATTTGTGATGTTTTTTTGGAGCTTCTGCCTATGTAGCTCAAGTCTTTGGTAGATCTGAATTTTTGTACTTTCATTATAGGGATCAATAATGATAAAATTGATGATGCATGCCAGTTCTTGCCATGAGTCATGGTTCTAGGCTATGTTTTTGGTCAAAAATTGCTTGTTTTTCATGGTTTTTAGCTAAAAATTGATAGTAAGAGCTTAAATCCAGCAATATCAGGTCATTAGGATGGGCTATAATCCTGTAAATTGAGCTACATGTGGGTGAGAAAGAGTTGCACGTCATGAATTTCCACTTTATGGTAAAAAAAAAACAGAAAATAGTAAAAAATCATATTTTTTGCTACCTTTACATAAAGTTGGATATTAGGATGCTGTAAAATGCCTTGTGGATCTTGCCAAAAGTTGAATCAAAGTTTTTTGAAGCTTTCCCTAAAGTTAGATCCAAGAAATCCTTGAATTGAGCTTGTAGAAGGCCGAAAAACCCCCCCCCAAAAAACAAGAGTCTTTTTTGGTGATTTTTGGGGATGGATTGCTCTCAATCCATAAGAAAATCATACTGGAAAATTTTACAACCGATTTAGTGCTCCTCATGACCTGTCCAAAAAGCTATCAGACCTGTAAATTGATGGTCAGGGCCTTATGCTTTGTCTCCATCAACTTTGAAGCAAAAATCTCTTCTACAAATCAAGAAATCTTCGTTCTCAGCCCATATTGCTTCTTAGGACATGTATGAATGCTTCACAAAAGTCTAATAGACCATTTAAGACTGTTGGTAACATCGCTTTTGGGCTTGGGGCAGTGTTTGCACGTTCTTGGATGCACAGGCCTAGCCTACTACAGATTTTGTGATGCTTTGATCATGTGAAGCTGATGTGGCAGTCATCTCGGTCACTTAGTCTCCCTCCGTACTGTGCTTTACAAGACCTAATTTGGTGGCTCAAGATATGGCCATTTGAAATTCTGGCAGTTTTGTGAGCAAAATTGTCAAAATCTATAAATGTTTGAATTGCATGCTTGTTCTTTCTGTAAAGTGTGGTGTTGTGCTTGCATGGATTGATTACATGTTGATTTTGAGAGTGTTTCGACATGCATGAGATATTTACGGTCGTTTTAAGTGGTTATACAAATATGCTCTTACGGTTCCCTCACAAATCAGGGAAATAGACCGACAATTTCTGTAAAACTGAAATTCACGTAAAAATTTCATAATGTCAAAAAAGCAGTTAATGTCGCATGCTTTGCATGCTGGACTGACATTATGTTAGTATGATTAGGAATTGAATAGTATGTTGATTTTTCGATTTTGATTGCCTATATACTGACATTGTTTTTGGATGAATTTCAAATTTACGTAAAAAAAATTTTAAAAAAAATAAATTCCGAAAACTCAAAATTTTCAGTTTTTTTCAGTTTGTTGAATTGTCCATGAAATGAACTAAATTTAGTAAATTGGCCCTACTGGATTCAATTTCAATCAGAATTGATCAATTGTACTTCCATATCATTAGAGAAAATACGGGCCCAAAGAGAGCCCTATAAGAAATGCCATGTAGGAGAGAGAAAAATAACTATAAAGTAATTATAATATCATTTTCTAACTTCTTTACGCATCTGCCCGCACTACTTTCCATGTAAATGAATGTACCTTAGTTTAGTCACATCAAACTTCACTGGTGTTTAACCATTGTTAGAATATAATTTTTCAAAATGCTGAAATATTCCCTCCCAATAGTTGGGAACACATAGAAATTTGAATTAGGAGTGACATTTATGAAAAAACCTACGCCATCTCTATCTCCAGTAGAGTCGTTAGCGCCATCTCCAGCTTTGTTATTGTCATTGTGTTGTTTGTTACTATATTATTGTATTGATGACAAAGCTTTATCATCTTCATGTGGATCTGTCACTAGAATATGCTCCGCTCAGGACGAGAATTCAAAGCAACCCAAATTGTCAACTTCTGATATGGTCCGATACAAGGAGGAAAAGCTAAAACATGTAGATTTATGGTCATCAGGAACATTGTATCCTATTGATCCATGTTCATTGCAGCATCCAGATTTTCATTCGGTGAGTCATTTAATAATCTATATGTGTCATGGTAAAAATGACCTTTTGGATTACTGTGAGATTTGATGTTCTATGTGAATGCACATTCAATGCAAAGAATACATTATTTGGAAGAGGAATCAAGAAAAATATCAAAGGAGTGCGAAGAAAAATCTACAAAGATGAAAACTTGTTTGGATGAAAATGAGATGCTCAAGGAGGAGATCCAAAGATTGAAATCTTCTTTGCATCATTATACAACTAGTAATGGGGAGATAAAAATTGCATTTCAATCCATGCGTATCTCATATTTGTCTCTTGTTAAAGATATGGATGTGCGCAACAGAAAGGTCCAAAGCAACAAGAGGAAAAGGCTGGTAAACAAGGATATATGTGATCTATCATCCAAAGGAGGTCATAGAAAAAGACGAATCCATGCATTCAAGTAAGTTAAAGCTTATTTGGTACTGAAAATTGCTTGAACTTTTTGATTTATTCATAATCACTAATTTTGTTATTTATTCATTTCAACTTTCTGTTGATTTGCTTATTATATACTGCTGTGAATACTATGAGTGTCCTAATTTCTACTGACATTTTCATGAACATTATGTTTGCAATGCAGATCAGCATTGGTTGTTGAAGACCATTTGGCCGATGAGATTTCAATTGGACACTCACTAGACTCTATCTTGACTCTAAATCTATGAAAACAATGTTAAATAATAACAAAATGAAAAAGATTAAGGCTTCAGTTACTGATAGCCTTATGGATGAAGTTGGAAAAATATTAGACACTACATTGCTTCAGGGGACATGTGACTTTTCTAGCATCAGTAAAGAAGCATATGCAACAATGTTTAAGATGATAAAGGAGGCATTTGCACAAGTAAATATTAAAAAGTTTCCAATCCCATGACCATTTCATCTTTTTTTTAAAAAAGACATGTTAAACCATGATATGCAGACAATAGTTGGTAATCCATCTCATATCAATGAAGTGTATTGCTCGAAAGGAGAAAGTCTAGCATATAACAATTCCAACAATTTATTTATTGACATTAATCAGTTATTAACATTCATCATAAATTTTTACGGTATTGCAAATGAGAATGTCAATAACAAGTTGATAGTTGTTCTCAAGTTAGATGAGTCTGAAACTATAAAAGGACAAAAAATGGAAAGATTCAGTCTCACGATCATGAATGGAGCACTTTCAAATTCAGAAGACTCAGAAGGCCTCAATTTCAGTGTTCAATCAGAAAATGATATTTGGTGGTTGGCAGCATTTCAGGTATAGTAGTTCATTTGCAAAATAAATAGGGATAATCATTTGAATATGGATTTCATATCTAAAATCTTCTATGTGTTAATATTATGAGGCTAATCACGTTTTTGTATTCTCTTATAGGTGCTGAAAGAAGACCATAACATTCTCTCATGGATATTTAATAGAACATCATATCTTGCCACCATAAAAAATCACATGGAGGGAGTTCCACTCAATATTCCTGGAATTGGCACTTTCAACATTGAATGGCATTTAGCAGGAGATCTGAAGACATTAAAATGTATATTCAATGTATCTCATGGCGCTAACTCTAAAGACCCTTGTTTGTACTGCATGAAAATCACTAAGACAGGCAGTGTTAACAACGGCTAAACATCAGGTGTAATGGGCTAGCATATAATTTTCAACATTATATGGTGGAAAAAAAAATCTTGTAGAAATCTCTCGAACAATTTGCGAACAATTTCGTGAAACTATTCTGATTACGAATAATTTTTGCTCGAGAAGAATTCGCAATCCAGTTAGGCTTTGCAACGAAACGAAATGAAGCGAAGCTAGACGAAAGAGAAGAATTCACGAAAAAGATCAATCAAGCTCTATAATGATAAAAAATGAAACAAAACAAAACAAAACTATACAAAACGAAACGAAACGAAACGAAACTTAAGTGAGCTCTGAAATTGATTTACGCTTATAGCCAAGTGATCACGAAGCAAAACGAAATGAAACATGAAGCAAAAACATTCGCGAATAAAATTAGTTTGTGTGGAATTCATATATGATTGTTGGTCACTACCGGCTATATCATTCCTACAATCTTCTAAAATGTAGACAGACACTGCTGATCTACATTATAAATTATTATAATATTCAATAAAATCGAATCAATGTGCGAAATTGAATAAACAAGTGAATCAGATACACAAATAGTAACAGACAAATATTCATTCGAGATCATACAATCATTTAAAATAATATGTGCATAACAGCTACAATACTATTTATTGATCTTCTGATTTTTCAAGCATTGTGCGACAGACCACACAGTCAATTGGCGTGAGAAAAATACAGTTCTCTCACAAATAATGTCTTGCTTACTAGCAAACTTCTAGATCTGTTGATCCTCTTACAAAATTGTCTCGCTCATAGGCGGACATGTATTCTGTATATTTTTGTCTTATAGTATTATGCATCAAACAGAAAGTATATAGTTCGCGAACTTTTTCGTGTCACGTCATGTAACTTCTAGATCAGAAAGATTAAACATCTACAACTAATCACGAACTATAAGCGTGGCAGATTAGCCATGATCTAGAGTACTTCTGTTGATGTCATTATATCTGATCAAATACTTGTACCCCTTGGTACTTGGCTGATCTTTTTGGTCGTTCGTGGAGCAAGAATGATTTTGTGTCACGAAATTGTTCGCGAACATTTTTGTTTCATGTCTTTTCTGTCAAAATCAGAGTGGAGGGCTAGCAAGGCTTTGGCAATAGAAACAAAAATGATAGCTTGACGACTCCAAATGCTCCTCTGTTTCTCGAACAGACCTTTGTTTAAGGCCTTTGTAAAAATGTCAGCTACCATCTAAGTGTATGTAAGATGGTAAATGGAATGCAATGTGTAATATTCACAATGAATACTACAGCGACATATCTAGTTTTTCGAAGATATTTGGGTAAATTGGCATCCAAGAACACCATTGGTGAAACGATTTGGTCAAGGTCTCTAATTATAAAATTACTTTATCTTTCAAGCTCTTCAGATAATAGTAAGCAATTAAATCATACAGCAACTAGTGAATAGATTCATCAAACAGAATCGTATTGGCTAATGATTCCTCTTAATCAAATACAGTGAATCAGTTCTTATCATAGGAAGCAAATAGATGAGAGCATCAAACAAGTTCATTATCTGAACACATAGCTCATTCATAATTGAAAGAAGTTCTGCTTATGGTTATGCTTAACAGCTTTGGCTAATTCTCTGCAAATTGTCGCTCTCTGGTGATGCCTGAAAATCCACGTTAGAGTGTCTGAAATTCAATAAAACATGAAAAATATATGTGATGCAGGCAGAGAAGTATCACAAACAGTTACAGATCATATAGAGTGTATTCGCTCAATTGATAGAAAGTAATGCTGTAAAAGATGACAGAGGAAAAGAATGCTCAAGCTTATAGAAAATGGCTCTCTTCTCTCTCTATTGATACTCAAATCTGTGCAAATGCGTAAGTACAATGGCACGAAGTGTTGACCTTATAGGAACGATCATCAGCCTCGATGTCGTTTACCAACCATTAAGATGTTGGTTGAGATCCGCTACTGCGTCTCTATAGAACGTCACACAAAACGTCATGAGTTCTAACCTAGATGTCAATTTACAAAGTGCAAATAGGCCTTTACATGAATTTAGGCACTATAGCACATTTACATATATAAAAATTGAAACTTTTTACAATATAAACAATAATTTTGGATAATGTGGGATCATGAGGCTCCACATATCCCCTTCCTCAGCTGTGCAGCGGCTCGCAAACAAATTGCTTACATTCTTCTTTGTCGCTTCCTGCTGGCTGGCTTTCTATGGAAAAAAGCCTTTGCTCGGACCTCATTTTTTTCATTGACTTGCTCTAAGGTCATCCCTTTTGTAGCAAGGTAATAATTGTTCTTCTGGTTGTAATCTTCCTGAAATGATAAATTTGGATAACCTCCCATTTCTTGATTTCCCAATGGTGCAAAGGGGTTGTCGATCAATGTGTTATTTTCGAGATGAGTGTACCAACTATCCTCAGACAAGATTTCAGACATCTCAGCAAAGGGACAGTTAGTGAGAGGGTTGCATATGTATATTTTGAGAATTTTTTTTTAATGTACAATTGTTGAATGGACAAAAGGGCATATGAAATGAGAGAACCAATATCTACATAATTGTAAGTATGGTATGGTCTAGTTATTGGATTAGTGGAGCGAAGTATATTATTTGCTTTAACTTCTTTCAAATAATGAGAATAGTTAGTTTCCCAATCTGTGTAGATTTCTCACAAATTAGGAAATAATAGCTGACTGGAGATTCTAGAAGGAATTGGATTAGGGCTAGGGACATCTTCTTTAACATCAAAAATGTTAATTGAGTCTAGCTTATTCCGATACTCAAAAATATTGATTTCAAATGTTTTTAGGTATTCTAAAATATATATATACAAAGATCCTATAACAACATGGATATAGTTAGTTTGCACATTGAACTTATTCTGAACAATGGCAAGAGTAAGGATACCTTTTTGGTGCACTGTTAGTTTGGCCCTAAAAGTGTTTAGGTTAGAAAAAGTCCAAGGGCTTTCCCATTGTTCTTTTGTATGACCAAAAAGTTTAGGTAAAAGAAGATAATCCATTTTCCACTGGAGTTCTGGACTACAAAAAGGTGGAAGAAAAAATGTTAGTTCTTGCTAGAATGTCTGAAATTCTGTCTTTAGTAGCGAATACACTGCCTTGTTCTTCCTCTCGACAGCTCCACTGTGTGATGCGAAATGATTGCTAGTGTTGTTGTTTGGTCTGCAGTAGCTGTGTCTCTGATTGCTTTTGGCTTCACAGCATCCTCAGGGTCAGTCTGCACCTCTTGATCTTTCTAGATTTACTTAAAAACGATATCTGTCTGGATGGCCTTCTCTGATATATCTTTGGTTGGCTCATCCATCAGCATAGACTGGTCCTGGCGTTGGACAGGTTCTTCGTCTTCAAAATTCTAGATTTGGCCTGATTGAAAGTTAGCCTCTTCCAGTTCTTCTTTCAATTTCTCATAAGCAACCATCCGGGATTGCAAATATTGCAGCTGAAAGGTTTGGATAATTCTTTCTTGTATACCTTTCCAAGCTGTTGGGTTGATCCTCTATCTCCCATGAGATACACAGGCTCCCAATGTGTCTTCGACGCTTATCCGTCATAGAATTGCCTCTTCGACCTGTTTCTTATAGATTTGGTTGTCTTTCGTCAGCATATTTGCAGAATTCTGCAGCTGGGCAAACCGTGTCCTTCGTTTTGAAGGTACAGACTCAACAATAAAGTATCTAGTCCTAAAGAACAAAAATAAATAAATAAATAAAAAGTAAATAAAAACACAAATGCTTCGCTCAGTTCGCAAAAGTTCAGCTCGACATTTTTGAGTATTGAACTACAAAAATAAAGAATATACACAATCTATGAAACAATGTATATGATATTGGAAGCAAATACTGTCGCTTTCTTCGTTGAAATGTATGGCGAAAAAAATGTATGAGCGAAAAATATATTGGTGAAGAATGTATCGGCGAAAAATATATTGGCGGAGGTGTCGGGTTTTTCGCATATTTCCAATGTGCTGTTGACATGAAAACATGACAAAAACAAAGGTATGTACAAAATGATATGCAACATACTAGCAAAATATTATATTTTTTTTGCAAATTTCCCGAAGGTCAAAGATGGATAGAAGGCAAATCCCAAAAAATGTGAAGGTTAAAGTGTCGCAATTTTTGTGTTCCCAAAAATGGTGGATCTACATAACATACCATATTCCAAAATGGTGTCGGCTTTTTTTCGCAAAAATATAGTGACAATGATGAAGCGAAGGTGTCGGCATTTTCGCAAAAAATGTAGCAAAAAATAGAAATAAAGCGAAGGTGTCAGTTGGATGAAATGTGAACATTGTCGCAAATTTCGTTACAACACATATGGGCAAAGAATGCCAAGGTGCAAGTGTCGCAAATTTCGCAAACTTCGGTGAAAATTATTGGACCAAAGATGACGGATTTTTAGAAACTGGATAAAATGTGAATAGTATTGGAAATTAGTCATAGTAGCGCTTCACCCTTGAGCCATTTACTTGAGTATCAAGTAAATGTCCTTCAAGATCAACTAACTAAAGTGATCCATTGTTAAAAACTTCTATGACTTTGTAAGATCCCATCCATCTGTATATAGTTTCTCAAGGAACAACATGTGTCTGTTATCATACAGAAGCATGTGGTCTCCTCGTTTGATTTTTATTTTTTTAATGGATTGGTCAAAAATTTATTTTATTTTATTCTGAACTCGTTCAATCTCGATTAATTGAAGACGGCGATCCTCCTCTAGTTGCGTCAAAGATATCATCCGCTCCCAGAGACTATCGTGTTCATCCATTCGCTCTTCATTACTAATGCGAAACATCGAAACTTCGAATTCTATTGGTAGTATGGGATGCATTCCATACACAAGATAGTATGGAGTCCGCCTAGTTGTAATTTTTTCAATTTATGTATGCCCATAAGACAGATGGTAAGTTCTGAACCCAATCAGAAGAATGTGTTTCCGTTACTTTACTCAAAATTTTACACAAAATTTTGTGTGCCCGCTCTGTAAGCCCATTTGCTTTTGGATTATATGGAGTGGTTTGGCGATGTGTAATAGAAAAATATGACAATATGGCCTCAACGGTCTGATTAAGGAAACGGGTTCCCCTATCGCTAACGAGTTCTAAGGGACATCCATATCGCGTGATAATGTTTTGGAACAAAAACTTTGCTACAGTCTAGCATCGTTCTTAATTGTGGCTTCGGCCTCTACCATCTTGGTAGCATAGTTCGTGGCAACGAGAATGTAACGACGATGAGTTTTACACGTGATCGATTTGATAGGCCCTACAAAATCTATCCCCCACTTCTCAAAGGGTGCTAAGGGAATAATTGGAGTAAGCGGCCAATGTGTCGCGAAGCTGGGTTTTCCCATTCTCTGACATGCATCACATCTTTGAATGAATAATTTAACATCTCTATAGACGGTAAGCCACCAATATTTAGCATTGAAAATCTTTTTTGCAGTGTTTTTAAGAGCATAGTGACCCCCCGAATCTTCCTCATGTAATGCACTTATTACAGCGGTCGTCTCGGTTGGTTCTAAACATCGGCGAAGACTATCGTCAGCTCCTAACTTATACAATATTCTATTTACAATCGTATAAGGTCCTACTTTTGAAAGAAAAATAGTTTGTTGCTGTTTATTAAAATGTTCAAAATAAATCTGATCTTGTAAAAAGTTAATGATATCCATATATATTGATGTTTCTGATTGAATATGCATTATATGTTCATCCGGAAATTCATCAGAAATGGGCTCAAACTGATTTTTCGTTTGGAGGCGGGATATATAATCAACATTTTGATGATCCTTGTCTCTTCTTAATTCTACTTCATAATTAAACTCATCTAATAACAATACCCATCTAGCTACCCTACCTGAAACATCAAGTTTATTTTTTCGATGTCGGCTTGTATATCGTCCTTCGAAATTTTATGTCCTAACAGGATGCCTTCCCTCATCCCGAAATAACACTTGGCTGGATGCAACTTAAGAGATGTCTCTTGACATCTTCTCAATGTCTTCTCTAATGCGTCTAAATGGTCTTTAGTTGATGAATAGACAAAAGTCATCCATGAAAAATTTCTAAAAACTTCCTTAAATTTTTTTGAAAAATGTTCGTCATCATACATTGGAATGTGGCAGGTGCATTACAAAGACCAAAGGGCATTCGTGTATATGCGTACGTCCCCCAATTAGTGGTAAAAGTGGTCTTGGATCTATCTTCCTCTTTGATGAAGACTTGATTATAACCTAAGAATCCATCTAAAAAGCTATAACGTTCATGACCAACTACCTGGTCAAGAATAGTATCTGTATACGACAGAGGATGATAATCCTTTGCCGTAGCAACATTTAGTTTTCTAAAATCTTGGCAAACTCTAATCTTGCCTGTCTTCTTCTTAGGTACTATAACTATTGGTGACACTCACTCACTGCTTAGAACAGAATATATAATACCTGCTCTAAGACATCTATCTAATTCGTCTTTAACTAACAAGGAATACTTTGGATTCAATCTATATTGGCACTGCCTAACAAGTATTGTTCCCTGAATAAGATCTATTCTATGTTCGTCCCATTTAACTGGTATTCCTATTAAATCGTCCATCGACCAAGCAAATACGTTTTGGTATTTCTGAAGAAGTAATATATACTCTTCACGTTCTTGGTCAGATTGGTATTTATATAAATTCAGAATTTTACCTTACTTCTACATAATTTGTTTTATCTACCAAGCCTTCGGTCAAGCTTGCTCTGGTTCCACCCAGAACTTCCCTCGACTCGGATGCTGTTGGTATTTTTTCATCCTCATCAATCTCATAGCATTCTATGAAATTGATCATGATTAGTGAATCATTTCGGTTCATCAGTTAAATTATGTGCATTGGGTATACATTATTCTTGGGATAGAGTATTCCTTAGTTAAGGAATAGACTTAGCTCATTAGTAATTGTATCTCGGAGAGCTCAAATGGATAACAAATCATAATAAATCCAAGAATAACAACTGAATTGATATTCAGCAGGACTTTGGATATCTAGAGGTGATTCTGGATTGTAATCTAAAGTTTTGTAGTTGAAGATGATTGTCATTTTGGTATGCGTTCGGTCTCTAATTACCAGTGATTTATAGACCTTGAATCTTGCACTTCAGTTTAAGAATCCTGGTGGAAAGTATTTCTAGATCCAGTATTTTCTTAATGGAAAGATTTTTGGAATGACTGTTACTTTTCCTGAGTTATGTTAGACATATACTCCAGTATTCTGTAAATAATTAAGTATGATTTGGATTTCAGAAAATTATGATTGACGAATCATATGAATCTAAATATTTATGATTGACGAATCATAAATAGATACTTAATTATTGTCAGAGGATTATAAGGAATTGTAATGATTCTTAAGTGTGATGATTAACTCTTGATCTATTATTTGAGTTAAGAATTCAGATCAGTGTTTTGAATTTCTCTACTCCAGTGTTATATTGGAGGACCTATGGATCTCACAGATATTCTCACAAAATAAGTATTTTATTTGTGGAGAATTGAATTTATATAGTGGATGTTATTCTACTACAGTTTATGGTCTGCCGATGCTTGAGTACAGTTCTTCATTTGAATTGGATCTCCAGTTATCTTAGGAGACGAGGTCTAAACATGCCTACACTCCTTTGGATAGCATACTGATTCATTAGGCTCCATATGTACTAGCCAACCTGGTATTGATCATGCTCATGCTTGCACTTTCCGACAATACCTTATGCAACAACTTAATGAACTTATACGAGCATCTTGGTGTTTTAAGTCTTGTGTCATTAAAAATAATTGGCTTTGATACAAAATGCTTTAATGACACCTTAATAAAATTGGCTAGCTTCAATTTGTCTTAATTTGGATATGCATATTGTGATAGGTAATCCATTGATTGAGACCAAGCCTTCCCACCATTACTTGGAATGAGTATACATGCCTAGCCTTTGGCAAGTGTAATGAGTTACCCATGTTGGTATAAAGTTGTGCCATTGAATATGACAATTGCAACTAGATCCTACCATGTGTAAAAGGTTGGAACTTGGAAGCCACTTGAGTAGCCTCAACCAATTAAGGGATGGTTGCATGAGAGAGTTGAGCCCGAAAAGGTCCCAAGGGTGGTTCTAGACTAGTATGCCT
The DNA here is from genome assembly GCA_029204225.1 of Diphasiastrum complanatum. NCBI lineage: Eukaryota > Viridiplantae > Streptophyta > Lycopodiopsida > Lycopodiales > Lycopodiaceae > Diphasiastrum > Diphasiastrum complanatum. The sequence continues at coordinate 15,507,458 of CM055100.1, read as the reverse complement.
GACAAGTCCCTTATTTTAAATGGATGCTTACCATTGGTTCATTGGAGAAAAAGACCTCGTCCCTTTCAACGTTAGCCTGAGTTGCCACCATGTGGCACATGAGGTGGTAAGACCCTTTGACGTGGTCTTTTGTGCTTGGAATGTTGCTCGACATCTTGAGTTGCCAATGGCAATTAAAAAAAACAAGATCATTAGGCTGCAAGAATTTAAATGGGCCAATCAATTTGTATTAGTTTACCACTTACTAGCCGAGCTTAAAAGAGGAGTGATATCAAGCCCATCATCTCACTTGAAGAGGTTTAAAGAGACACCATAATTTTAGTTAATGCTATTCTAAAAACCATTGAAAAAGGGCTTGTTTCCACTTAGGGCCCATCCCCATTGACCTAGAATTGTGCCCAAAGCCCAATTATCACTTGGACGATGAGTATTATATGACACATCCTCTTTGACTCGTATCACAAACTATGAGCTCCATTTGTATAATGGCACTTGGTTTTGTTTATGTTATATCCAAGTTGGGGAGGTGGGACAGTACATCGAGCAATTAGTGGGACAAATGGTGGCCTATGGACCTTATCCCAAGATCAAGGATGATAAAAAAGATTATGATGGGTCAATGAAGAATGGCCTTGCCCTTAAACCCATACTCCATCACAAACCCTTATCTTAGGACAGGTTTAGATTACTTTGTTTGGCAAGTCCCAAATTTTAAATGAAGTTCTCTCATTGCTCGAGAGAAAATCCTCCTTATTCAGACTTATGTTAAGTTGCTACCATGTGGGACCCTTGTCATGTAAAGACAACTCAAGCTCTTTTTTTGGACGTGGCGATGTGTTTGACATGCTGAGTTGCCAGGGGCAACTTAAAAAAAGTAGATCAATAATATGACGGGGATTCAAACCAGCCAATCAAATTGCAGCACTTTGTATAACCCTTACCAATTCAAAAGGAAGGAGGTCCATTGTTTATCAAATCACGTGCCAAGGCTCAAAAAATGGGCATGGGTGAGGCAAGGCAAAGGGCAAAGGGTATTGCCCCTAGTATTATAATAATAGGACTCTCCTATCGTTCTTTGTGAGGGCGCCATTTTATCGATCTAGTTCTGCGAGAGAGAGAGAGAGAGAGAGAGAGAGAGAGAGAGCGAGCGACGCTGAGAAAGAGAGAGAGAGATGGCGCAGGAAGTGAAGGAGGAGCGGTACTCCCAGTGGAAATCTCTTATACCTGTTCTTTACGACTGGCTAACTAACCACAACCTAGTCTGGCCTTCTCTCTCTTGTCGGTATGCACCATTTCCTTTCCTTACTGGTCTTATCCTCATCTATCTGTTATGCTTGCCAAGAGCTACATTATCAAAATTCCCAACCGTAAGTCACCCGAAAAATATTTTTGGTCGTCGTGATTGATGAACTATATAATGCTTACGTACTGGTACTAGGTGATCAATGAGAAAGAGAGCTGGTTTTTATGTTGATTCAGATATTTTAGATTGTAAACTTGGCTATCTGCTTATTCGTGTGTGACAATGCTTTTAATTACCGTATTATTCCTTGGTTATGCGTCTTTGAGAGCCACTTCCAAGTTTCATTCGTTTGGGAGCAGAGGTCTAGCCGTTGGCGGAAGTGTGCACAGCTCACATTACATAAGGCCAGTTTCACATTACAGTGCCTGGCAAGTCCCAAATGTAAAATGGAGTCTTCCCATTGGTTTAGGGAAGAAAAATGAGTCTTTCCCCCTTTCAAGCTTAGGTTGAGTTGCCACCATGTGGTAGATGAGGTGGCATGGGACCCATGCCATGTAGGGGCAACTCCTGCCAATTTTTTTGGGCTTGGGGACATTGTCGGGCATGTTGAGTTGCCAGGGGCAACTTCATAAAAATGAACCAATCAAATCGAGAGGTTCAAACTTCCCTGCCCTTCATTTGGCACTTGTCAGCCAAATCTGAAATTGGGGTGGTCCATTGCTCGTCAACTCACATCCCAAAATTCAAAAAATGAGCGGCAAGTCAAAGGGCCAGGCAAAGGGACTTGCCACTAGTCCGAAACCACCCTAAGTCTAGAGGATAATGAAAGGTTCTCTGTAGTGTGATTACAAGACTCAAGGGATCTGGGAGTAGTAAATACGGAGTGATTTGAGCTATGGCATTTGAAAATGTATTACATATTTTCGCACCAATGGGGAGATTCCACCATTGCTTATTGTTTCAAACAATAAGATTTTTGTTTTGGTCGCAAAATCTTCTAGGTTTTGGAAAAAGCATTTGCTAACAAAATTAGGTTCAAGCTTTACCATTAAAAAAGGATGGCTTCGTACCGTACAATATGTAGTTTTGTATGTAACTTAGAATTTTTCAGCCTCAAAAACATATGTTTTATCTTTTATGTGCCAAAAGATATCTACCACTAAAAGTTCATATCAAGTGTGCTACGTATTGTGGGAGTGTAAATTTTTTTCAAATTAAGAGCCAACTAATTGAAATAAAATTGGAAAACATAGTATCAGAATTGACTGCATGAGGTCCAAAGGACATGATAGTGGCCAAAGTAGATGAGGGTGCTAATGATGTAGTATGTCAAGGAGAACGTTGATGGGCTCATGGGTATGGGAGATGTGGCATGACAAAACAATCGAGCGTGCTACTTGAGGTTGAATTGTGTGGACTATTAATCTGGACTAGAAATTTTACTACAGCTCGGGCCTCGATTCAGTCATGATTGGATTTTTGTAGACTCGACCTCCCCCCAAAGAGCATAACTGGCATATCTGTTCCTCTCTCAAGATATCGTGGAACCTCCTAGTCTGAATCTGAGGCTGTGTGATAATCCCGAGTCCAAATATTGTGGCAAAACTGGGAACCCTACTATTTCTAGCTCAATGAAATGAGTTCGGTAATAATCGGGCTTAACCCCCAATTTGGTGGGGGTCTCCATGTACGATCAAGATATGCCCTATATAAAAAGCATTTGATATACTGATGAGTACTGGAAGCAAGATCTGTAAGAGAGAGAGAGAGAGAGAGAGAGAGAGAGAGAGAGAGAGAGAGAGAGAGAGAGAGAGAGAGAGAGAGAGAGAGAGAGAGAGAGAGAGCGCTTTATTAATGTCTTTTACTGCCAAAAGGCATATAAGACCAAATAAGTACATCTCAAGTGTGATAGATACTAAAAGGAGCATATAAATGTCTTCTGTAAAACAAACATCTGGTAGATAAACGAAATTAGCAAATAGATCTCTACTCTACTCTCATAGTAAGGAAGTATGGAAGATGATACAATAAGCGCAAATGCCCTTGTCGAAAAGGAAGTATAAATAGATTTGGAAAATGCTCTCAACTGAGATGGCTGAAAAAGGATGTGATATGTGTGCTCTACGAAATCAGAGGAGCTAGTACAATAGAGACACATTGACGATGACTATGTCTCATACTTTGGTGCTAATTGAGAGGTCGTCTCCTAATAGAGGTCTAACTCTGGAGGTCCAAATATCAGATCTGTGAGATGCTTGCCATACGCTGACGTTGATCACAATGTCGATCTCTCATAGGAATAGGAGTATTCTCATCATCCATCTTTGAATCCGTCCGAGCTCTCCTCCTGGAGAAGAAAGTTGTAATCTGAGGTTGTGTATCATAAATATCTAGTTGAGCAAAAACTCTTCGCTTTAGGCACACACCTTGTCTATCATACGTGCTACACAACGAGGATCCTTGTAGGCAATGTGAGAACTTAAAGTAGTAGGTGAGTCTTCGAATAAGCAGTAATATCGACCACGTATCTCATAATAAGCAGGACACCTGAAGATGAAATGCGCCTCAGTCTCGACCTCTCTCAGTGAACATATCCGACATATCCTGCCATCACGCAGGGTTCCCTAGACGTGTCTCGTCTCAACCTCAAGCTCATGTGAAGATACTCTGATCTGTCTCAGTGTGAATCTCAAACAATGTGATAACCCAAACTCTAAGTATTGTGGCTGGACCGGGAAGCCAGATACATTAAGCTCTAAGAAGTGAGTCTGATAAAAGTCATGTCTAACACCCAACTGTCCTTGCCAGGTATGTCGAAGGTTCGCATGATAACTGGATCGTCTGATATACTCGTGAGTACCTATTGGAGGGTCGGAGATGGTGAAACCAAGCAAACCCAAGATACGAGTAGCTTGTGAATACCAAGAGAAATGGAAACCCAAGCTATGGAGCTGCATTGAAGAGGTAATGGCCATAAATGTATATCTGTTAGGAGGAAGCGACAAGGCATCTGAAGAGAGCATCAACTAATAATGGAGGGACTGCAAACTCCGTAGTGATGATTTGATGTGGCACAGATGGCTTAGCCCGTATCATCCGAGAAAACATAGTAATCTGCACCGTAATATACTAGCCCAATCGGAGGAGGTAAGGCTTGTACATCAAGTCTCAGCTCAATAGAGTACTGTTGGAGTGACCATAATGTCAAAAAGGCGACACTTTCTAGGAGCATCATGAATATATCTCCTAAAGCAAAATCTCTCTAGCTGGACCAAGGAGGCATGGCCCTTCCCTAGGTGCAGGCCAAGGTTGCATGTCACATATTGAAAGTAGGACCACTGAAAAGCACCCCTAGGTAAGTATAGGATGAAACCACCTTTAGAGGTTGATCCTCGAAGATAAACTCGTGTCTCTGCATAAGCGACCTAGAAGTATTGAGGACCATAACTTTGGTCTGCTAAATGCTCACTTTTAATCCCCATCTAGCACAAAATGTATGTAGATTGTCCAAATGTCTCTGTAGTCCCTCACTGGTCTCAGTGATAATAGAGCTACATCATCAGCATATAACAATATGGCAATCAATATATCACGAAGTCTACAACCCAGACCACCATCACGATTGATAGTCTCCTCAAGCTCATCAATGTATAGTCCAAATAAAGTAGGTGAAAGGGAACAACCTTGTTTCACCCCAATAGTGCTCAACAGTGCATATGAGATGCCGAACTCACCTCTAAAACAACCCCAGACTCTCATACAAAGCCATCACTGCCGAAACTGTGTCTGTGGCCATAAAGATATCCTTATCCAGGGTGCAGTAGGTTTTTGGCCTCATGGGATCACCCCCTCTGTGGATAAGATGTATGACATTGGTGCACCATGAGGTCGGAAACCGTGAATGATAGCTTGGTTAAAAAGGTCAGAAAGGATGGGAGAAAGGATGTCTTTCGCATGGATAAGAAGTTCTGCTTCAAGGTCTTCGATATCACGAGCACGACGACTATTGAGGTTTTTAATGGATTCAGATATCATGTCAGGAGTGAAAAGATTGAAGGATAGAGGACGGGGTGAGATGACAATGGGAGAAGTGGTATCAATAGTGTATAGGGATTTAGCATATTCTATCTAGGTATATAGATCAGACAAACTGAGAGGAGGAGGAGCACGAGGGATCAATTTGCGCCAGAAGGCACCAGAGGAGGAACTAAAAAGAAGATTAATAAGCCTTCTACCATCGTTGGTGTCATAAGTCTTCTTTTATGATGGAGTGTGTTTTGGTAGGTATGATTTAGATCACGAACCGAAGGAAGTGAGTTGGCATAGGCGTATTTGAGATGATTATGGAGCTGGTTGCATTCGTCATCATACCAAGGCTGTTGAAGATTTTTGGAGTTATATGGAAAATGCTATAGAAGGGAGATTAATGATTCTTGATAAACTGGAATGTATGGATTCTCGAAACGATATCTTGGAGCACGAGTGGGGGTTTGGGAAGTGGAAGTAGATGTGATGGTGGGTTTTGTTCCCAATTGGAAGGAGAGAAATGAATGATCGAAAAGAGTAGTGCGGGTGATGGTGAAGGTAGTGATATGGGGAAGAAGAGAGGGTGATCCCATGAGGTAGTCTACCATATTGTGGCCACCACTGTGAGGATGACAAGTGAAATCACTGGATGAAGACCATTTGGGAATGCCATTTAAAATGACAAGCTCGTGTGCTTCTCCTAGCTATAAGAAATACTCCCCGTAATCTGTGATAGGCCCATCCTCGTCTGCATAGTGTCTCAAGATACCAAGATCGTCACTGTCCAATCCCTTCTTACGTAAAGGATCCCGTTCCATATCATGGAATGGTGTTTGACGTGATCCAGCCCTGGCATTAAAATCACCTACTAATAGAAAATGTCCTATGTTAGAAAACCTGGTAATGTCGCCAGACAAATCCATACATGGAGAACCATCTCTGTCTGAGAAAGATGTATCCGGTGGGAAATAACATACCGCAATATAGATGTCTTTGTCTAGCCCTGTAGGCTCCCCTCTAAGTATGATCCATAAATATCTGGAATGAGTATCTCTATGAACCACCTCTAATCCTCTCTGAATAACATCCCTGTATAAGCATGCCACACCACCAGAACCACGTCCTCCTGCTGATCTAATCTCTACTCTGAAAACTGATTCCCAATTGTGAACCTCAAGGGAGGGCTTCCTACAATCTTTAGACCCATAGACTTACTGACTTTACTTTTACATAAAACAAGTCTTGAATCAACTTAAATGAAATCAAATTAGACTTGAAAATAAAACTCGAAAACAATGAATCACGAAAATTCATTCACATGCAGCAAAAGCACTGAGGGGTCAAGATGGGGACCCCCCCCCCCCGAAGGATATCTTAATATTATGCAAAACCAATTGGCCTTGGCCAATTACATATACATTGGATTCCCAAAAAGGATCATAAAAAGTGGAACATGAACTTGGTTCCTTTCAACGGACTTGTTTCCAAATCTAGGTTATCAGAAGCATAGGATTTTCCTCATAAAACTTCATTCTTTCGACATGCAATGATGAAGAAGTCTAGAAACTTGACATGCAACTGGAACTAAACAAACTACAAGAGGTTGCCCATCCTCAATCATGGTGGAAAAGGGTCAATAGGGTGATCAGTCCCTTGCCCTTGTCCCAATCTTTATAGACTCCTCTGAGCCTTCATTATTGTTACGACTCAGTCTAGTTCTGACATGACCTCGGCATGACCGGTCACTCAGAGGGCTTGAGGACAAGTTGGCAAGGGTCAGTGACCGGGAAGGGCATCGCTTCCAAGTGGGAACCGATGTATCACGAAATCCCGTGATCTGGTGAGACCGTCTGACAAGCTGTCAGAGATGCGGACGCGTAACTGTCGGGGCCCTAACTGTTAGTGCTAGCCGGCAAGCAGGACCAGTTGGTGTCATCGGTAATGACGGGGCATGGGGGTGGTATCCCGTGAGTCACTCACTATTCACAGGTCGCATGCAGTGTGTACGCCAGGTGGCCTAATCAACTACTGGGGGGGTACCTCGTGTATGTTGACAGGAATAGCAGGTAGTGGACTCAAGAGGGGGGGTGGGGTACCTATGGTTGGGGGGATCATTCCACACACCGGCCTTCAGGAGTTGAGCAGCTTAGAGAGTTTTGGTTGTTCACAATTGGTATTAGAGCCTTTTCTAGCTCGTTCTAGAGAGAGAACAGCCCGTTCTAGAGAGAGAAAGTGAGAAAAAGCTTGGTTTTTTCACCGTAACTTGGTCTATAGTGCTCAGATTTGAGGGAGATCTGTCTCAGATCATTTCTAGTGGGCAGTCGCTGTAGATCAGCAGGGATTCACACTACAAATCTCAGATTTCAGAAAGTTTCTTAGTTTTTGGAGGGCCAGCGCATTTTTTCTGAAGGTTTTTTGCTCATAACTCTCCGGAACCTTCTCACATCCTGATCAGATTTTGGGAGCATGTTTCTAGCATCCATAGCGATCCTATAGAGCCATCATACGCCGGTTTTGGAGCAGATTTGCCTCTATTTCATCAAAAAGTCGGTTTTCAAGCAAAAAACAGGTCAGAATTTTGGATTGGGCATAACTCCTCCGACTTTCCTCCGGTTTCTGCTGTTAAGGGTGTAGATACCTAGTGCGCCTGTCACTGATCCTCCTCCCATACAAGAACGTATGGATGTGTTGGAGCGGTATATGACAGAGATGCGTACGATGATATCGTCGCTTGCCGGGGGCTTTCCCTCGTCTTCTTCTCAGCCTCCGCCTTTGTATCCTTCCCAGCTGCCCACTCGTTATCCTTCTTCTGATACACAAATGATCATTGATTTTCCTCCTGATAAAGATATAAAGCCCACAAAATATGCTGGTACAACTTCCCAGAGGACTATTGATGTTGTAGATCAGTGGTTGCACAAGTGGGAAGAGTATTTTGATTTGAAACGGGCACCCATCGATGAAGGCTGGCGTGTCCATAAGCCAGCTCACCATTTTACTGACTTTGCTGACAGGTGGTGGTGCAAGTTGCTGAAATCACAGCAAGCCCCATTCACCTAGATTGACTTCAAGCACTGTTTTCGGGCGCAGTTCATTCCTCCACATGAGCATGTGCGTGCGACAGATGCTTGGTTCATGCATCGTCAGAGGCAGCACATGGTGCAGGAATATGCTTAGCTGCTCCTTTGACAGACCAATTACGGGGGTTTAACATTGTGGTTGTTTGGGATACTGAAGCACAACATAGTTTTGACCACTTGAGGAGGTTGTGGCCACAGCTCCAGTGCTCAAGATTGTTGATCCCAACAAGCCCTTTGACCTAGAGACGGATGCAAGTGGCATTGCCGTAGGTGCAGTGTTAAGTCAAGAGGGTAGACCTGTTGCCTTTGAAAGTAGGAAATTGACGCCAACACATCATAGATATCCCACGCACGAGCAGGAGCTATATGCGATCATACATGCGCTCAAGGTGTGGCGACATTACCTGTATGGCGCCGAATTTGAGAGTACTCAGCCAGATTTGAGAGGCCACCAAGCTCGGTGGGTCGAGCTGATGCATGAATTTCATTTGGAAATTCGCTTCCGAAGAGGGAAGGAAAATGTGGTCGCCGATGCACCATCTCGGATACTGCATCAGATGAGCTTTACTATAGTTGACAGTGATCTCATGGAGGAGATCAAGAAGGCTCAACAGGACGATCCACATTGTCAACGTGTGTGGCCTGAGGCGCGCCAGGTTTTCGATCATGCGGAAGAGTCAGCCGAGGTTATCGACAGGGATCCCAAGTTTACGGGAAATTTCTAGACTAAGGTGTTCGCCATGCTGGGAACACAGTTGCGGATGAGTAGTACTGAGCATCCTCAAACAGATGACCAGACAGAGAGAGTGAACCAGATCTTAGAGGATATGCTTAGAGTAGATGTAAGTGGTACGCAAACAGACTGGGTAAAGCATTTACCAATATTGGAGTTTGCGTATAATGATAAGAGATATGCGTCCACGAGATTGATTCCATTTGAGCGCAATTATGGTTTTAGGCCATTGAGTCCTGCTACGATAGGCATTCCACAGAAGGTACCTAGCGCCGCAGAGTTTTTGACCACTCAGATGCAGCAGAGGCTAGAGATGGCACGAGATAACTTGTCCAGGGCTATGGCCAGGGCAGAGAGTTATGCTCGTGAGAACCGTACCTACAGGGAATTTGAGGTAGGAGATTGGGTATATTTACTAGTCCCTCCGAAGTCGAAGGTTCTACGCACAGGAAGGTGTGCCAAGATATCTCCTAGGTTTTGTGGACCATGGTTGATTATCAAGAAGGTTAGTGGTGTGGCTTATAAGCTACAGCTACCTGTGGGATGCAAGGTGCATCCAGTGTTTCATGTTAGCAAACTCAAGCGATGTTTGCATGATGGCGATAATCTAGTAGAAGGTCTAGTTTCTCTGGGGAGAAAGACACTACAGATTATGGGCCAGATAGAGTCCTAGATCGGAGAGAGCGACGATTAAGGAATCGTCTTCTCCGAGAGTATCTAGTGGCTTGGAAAGGGCATCCATTGTCTGATGCTACCTGGGAGACGCAACAATGTTTGCAGGAGTCTTACCCAGGATTTGTCATCGAGGACCGATGACTTGCCAGAAGAGGGAACGATTGTTACGACTCAGTCTAGTTCTGACATGACCTCGGCATGACCGGTCACTCAGAGGGCCTGAGGCCAAGTTGGCAAGGGTCAGTGATCGGGAAGGGCATCGCTTCCAAGTGGGAACCGATGTATCACGAAATCCCGTGATTCGGTGAGACCGTCTGACAAGTTGTCAGAGATGCGGTCGCGTAACCGTCGGGGCCCTAGCTGTTAGTGCTAGCCGGCAGGCAGACGGGGTGACCAGTTGGTGTCATCGGTAATGATGGGGCATGGGGGTGGTATCCCGTGAGTCGCTCACTATTCATAGGTCGCATGCAGTGTGTACGCCAGGTGGCCCGATCAACCACTGGGGGGGTACCTCGTGTATGTTGACAGGAATAGCAGGTAGTGGACTCAAGAGGGGGGGGGTACCTATGGTTGGGGGGATCATTCCACGATAGATTCCTTAGCAAGAAACATGAAATTTCTACCTACAAAGCATTTATAGCTTATGATCCAGTTTTTGCAGAAATGCAAGTAAAGAGCCAACAGGCCTTACCTGCAGAAATACATGGAAAGTGCCCACAGACAGCCACTGCAGGCAACCGCCAAGTCCTACAAACAGTTTCAATGAAGGCCACCGCATGCAATCGCAAAGTCCTACCTACAGTCCATTATGAAGTCTAAGTATACCAAACGCACCGCAAGAGGAGCCAGAGTCCTCGAAGATTGTGAAGATTATTAAAATATTATCTTCCTATCTCGAGTTTGGGACCATGTCCATGGTTATTTCCACTAAATTTCACCGGCCTTCAGGAGTTGAGTAGCTTAGAGAGTTTTGGTTGTTCACAATTATAGACTTAGAAATAAGCCTGCCTTATAGACTCCTCTAAGCCTTCATTATAGACTTAGAAATAAGCTTTCCTTATAGACTCCTCTGAGCCTTCATTATAGACTTGTCATAAGCCTTCTTTGTTAACAGTCTTAAGCTTAGAAAGCTTCTTGTTCCGATTCTTGTCCTTCAGGCACTTTCATGAGTACTTGCACATACCTTCAAAGAAAGGTCAGTCCTTAAGCCTAGAAGGTTTCTTATTCTTGTTCTCGTTCTTCAGGCACTTTCATGAGTACCTGCACATACCTTCAAAGAAAGGTCAATATTCATACCATCAGACATGGCTCATAATAGGTTCTTAGTTCTACAGGTAGTAATACCTGCACACTCAAATCATTAGAGCAATAAATTCATACAATATCCAAAAAGAATAATGGTCATTGGGTAATTTCATGTCATCAAAGTCTATGTGAAGATGGAAGATAGTGGTTACACAACTCTCTACCTTTTGGGTCAAAGTAACCTATGGTAATGTAAGCAATTCCATTTACATTCCAACAGAAGGGGGGTCAGTGTCCTGATCAACCGGCCGTAATTGAGTTTTTGCTATTGCCTCAGGCATAGGATGAGGCTCTACCTGAGGCAATGCTGCAGCCTCAGGCAGCGATGCTACCTCAGGCGGCTGCTTTGAATGTAGGGAGCGGGGGGAGCTAGCTCCCCCCCCTTTTTTTGGGGCCATGATAGCGGAGGAGATGGCCAATGCTAGACCAGGGCCATGTCAGGAGAGAGAGAGAGAGAGAGAGAGAGAGAGAGAGAGAGAGAGAGAGAGAGAGAGAGAGAGCTTTATTAATGACTTTTCCATGCCGGAAGGCGTATAAGACGAACAAGTACATCAGATGAGATGGAAACAAGATGGAACAGTGCCGAACAATCTAACTAAATCCAAACTAACTAAGAAGAGAGTGATATAACCAGGATTATATGGTACGTGTACCACTTACATGCTCAACTGGACATCTTTTCGTTTCTCTAACTCAAACTCTATTTCAGAATTAAGACTCTCATTAACTGTAGGCTTACGATCCACAAATCTGATAATGCCGTCGCGATAGATAAGCCGTTTGCCAGTTGATAGAGCTTCTTGTCTTGATTTCTTACGTTCTTGGACTTGGATGGAAGTAAGATCTTCATCCAAATAGATTTCGGTATCACGCAATTTAAATCTTTTCGCTAAAACTTCGCGTCGGTGAGAAATTGACGTGAAATGGATGACAAGAGTATCTGGGTCCTTCTTAGGTCGCCAAGCAGTTTCCATACCTTTGCTATGGTGCTGAAGATTTCCTTTCAAAAACTTTTCAGCTTCTTCAACAACATGCTGGGAGTTCGGAATACCTCTAACATGAACATTGAGAGCTTTGTGTTCTTGCAGACGGCCCTCGTTGAACGTGGTTGAGATAAACGAAGGTGAGGGCGAAAGTGGAGAGATAGCTGTAGATGAACCTTTAAGTACATCTGCCCATGATTGGACAGCCGTATGGTTCTGTTCGAGCTGCTGAATTTTAGCTGAAGTAGCGATTTGGGAAGAAGTTTCACTTTTGATAACTGCAACTTCCTTCTTGAGTGCTTCAATGGAAGTGTCTAGCTTCTGAAGGTGCGATTGCACCTGGAGAAGTAGAGAATCATGGGAAGCAAGTTTCTCTCTGTGATTGTTAAGGTATTCAAATAGACGGAGTTGATCCTCACGAAGAAGACAAACTAAGGTGGGAAGAGAAGCATGTACTTCTGGAGTGTCTGGAGTCAAGGGAATAGCTACAGTAGCTTCATTGTTGGGAATAGGATTTGATGGAGAGAGAGGAATTGCAATAGGCATAGAAGTAGAAGGAGAAGTTGGATCTGGTTGTGAGGCTGAGGCAATGATGGAAACAGAAGATGGATAAGGAATAACACCTTTGCGACGAGGCATTTTGCAGATCTGAGGGATGGGCAAGCAAGGATCAGCTAGCTAGGCACCATCAGCAATGGACAGGCTCAAAACAGAGCGATGGAGGGTGTCAGCAGTGTGATGGAGGGCGCCAATCATCAGTGACGGAGAGGGCGCCAGCCGCGATGGAGAAGAAAGATTTTTATTAATGTCTTTTCCATGACAATAGGCATATAAGATGAAAAAGTACATGTCAAGTGTGTGGTACAGTAGGAGCGTGTGAAACGTTTCCGTAACAGAAAAGAAATGAAATGCCAATATACTATACTACGAACATGAAGTAGGTCTAAAAAAGCAAAGGTCTAATACTGCCAATAAGATAATGGTATAAACCCCCCCCCCCCCACCCCACCCCCCCCTCAAGTATCATTGTTGTGGAAGCAAGATGTGATGGGTATAACGCCTGGAGGAGGTCTCGATAGATGCTGCTGATGTCATCAAGAAGGTCGTCTCTGAATAGTGGCTCTACGGGCAACATTAGTACGTCGTCTCTGGGCACTGTGTAATAGAGAGTCACTGTCATCGCCACTATCAACGTCCATCCGTGATCTCCGGCGGGAAAAGTACGATGTAATCTGTAGCTGTGTGTCAAGGTGAACAGATGGCTGGTGTAGGTCATGTCGTAGTAAAAACATCTCTCTGACCATAAGTGCGACACATCTCGGGTCATCATATGCTATAAGAGATCGCAGTGTGACAGGAGTCTCTATCTCGTAGTAGACTGGGCATCTGAACAAAAAGTGCTCCTCTAACTCCACCTCAAACAATGAGCATAGCTGGCAGATCCGCTCCTTACGTGGGATACCATGGAAACGTCTAATCTCAATCTCAAGCTGATGTGCTGAGAGATGTAGTTGACCCAATATGAATCTCAGGCCATGGGATAGTCCAGAATCTAAATATCGTGGTTGATCTGGGATCCCCACGACATCCATCTCCAAGAAATGAGTCCTGTAATAGTCGGGTTTAGCCCCGGCCCTGCCATGTGTGGCGAAGGTATGCTCTGTAGAGGAACCGTCTGATATTTAAGTTATCATAACAATACAGTTTTATTTACGAATGGAATTTGAACGAGATCAGCTGAAAACCCAAACTGAACGCATGTATAACTTTCTGACCCATGAATAGACACCAATATAAGCCTCACCAAGAACTTCATATAGACTGTTGAAGAAAAGTCTAGAAGCTAAGCTCTATTGGTTCGCATTCCAACTCGTTCAACTATAATGTGAAAAGTAAAAATACCATGAGGATATGTCAGGACTTTTCCCTCTTGGACAAGGCTTCTGCTTTGTGCTCGGAATTTGCAGTAATGATATAACCAGCTCCAACTTGACAATCGTTTAGATTGGGTCGCTCTTGCAAATGCACGTTACTGCAATATTTGATCCCCTCTTCTTAAATCTTTTTCCACATGTGGAGGATCAGTTTTATTAGCTTAGATTATTAGTGACACATTGGCCTATTTACTGGTTTCACAACATATAATGATGAGTACATTAGGAAATGTATGTACACCTACAAAAGTTGGCTTTACACATTAATAATTCCATCATAGTTGCACTGCGTTTCTGAAACGCGCGTTCAGAAACGCGTTTCGGAAATATGGAATTTTTTTCCAAAAACGTTTTTTAATTTTTTTTTTTTTTTGGTTTTTTTTGTGCAATATGGGTATCAGGTGAAAGCTCTAATTAAGAGCATAATTACTGTGTATTTTGCCGAACATTTCGGGTGCAGGATGGTCTAGTTTAGGTGCATTAACTCCTAGGTTTACGCTTTAACTCCCAGGTGCATTAATAAAAAAACATGATGCCCCAAAATTTAACTCCCTCTCTCTCTCTCTCTCTCTCTCTCTCTCTCTCTCTCTCTCTCTCTCTCTCTCTCTCGTTATCTCTCTCAGATCCAACAAACTAAACAAAAATGCTGAATCATGCTAAACAAAAACCATGCTAAGTGTTCTGAACCAATCACCATACTGCATCGTCCTGAACCATACTGAAGCATTTTTCAACCATATGGAATCGTTTTTCAACCATACTCTCTCTCTCTCTCTCTCTCTCTCTCAAAGAACAGTACTGAATCGTTACACTGCTGTGAATAGGATCATCGTAATATATAATATCGGGCCACATGGCACCAAAATGGAGTACAATGATGTTCCATGAACATAATGAAAACTACACAACTAAGGCTCGTCAGAGTCATGGTAGGAACCATCATCTGAATCTGTGCCTGACTGCAGATCCCAAGGGTCTGTAGATGAATCAGAACTGGAGGGAGCCATATGCCGTGGTGTGGCCCTGGCTCTGCCGTGTGCTCTGGCTCTCTGCTGCGTGCTCTGGCTCTGGATCCTCCCCCTGCCTCTACCTCTGCCTCTACCTCTCTCCCCTCCTCTGCCCCCCCTCTGCCTGCCCCCACCCCTGTGTCTACCCCTGCGTGTCTGTGTGTCAGGTGGTTGTGATCCAACGCCCTGGAATGGCCCTACCCACTGTGATGATGCCTGGCCGACGGCTGCCTGTGATGCTCCACTCCTGTCTACAAAAAGCGAACTCAGCCCCCCCCTCCCAGAACCTCTAGGTCTCCCCCTAGGCCTACGTGTAGGAATGGCTGGCTCCTCTGTCTCCGCATCAGGGTCCACCAGCAAGTCAGCAAGGTCATCCCCCTGTGCCTCTGCCCCCATCTCCTCATCCTCCTCCGTATCCCCCTCAACCCACTCCTCCTCCTGATAGTCAGCCCCGAGCTCCTCTCCACCCTCCAAGCCCTCATCATCCCCCTCCTCAGCCCTAGCCCTCTGCCTGTCTGCCCTCCTTGAACGCCGTAGAGCCCGTGCGTCAGCCTGCGCCTGTCTATATAGATCTCTATGGATCTCATCATCCATCTCCTCCTGCGTGGGTGGTGCCCGAGGAGCAGCAGCTGTCGAATCCACCAAGCAAGTGTCAAGGTTCACCTGCAACCAAAAACAATACATTGTTGTCAGCAATTCATTGCATAATTCAAAAGCAATTCAGTTCGTCAAAGCACAGCAAGAAACAGGGGGTGATGATGTGACTCACCTCGAGCATCTGTCCCCCTCCTCGTGTGCGCCTTAGCATACGGCCGTTGGTATTCACAAACACCAACCGCCTACACTGCTCGATGGACAACCTGTTCCTCTTCTGCGTGTGATACAAGGCCCAGGTGCTCCAATTTCGCTCGCAAGCTCCCGCTGAACAGTCCTGTGCAAGGACTCTCTCGGCCAGTCGTCGCAGGTCACCTGTGCCGCGCCCATGGTAGCCCCACCATGAAACAGGCCTCAACATATCCTCCCTCCGCCGACTCTGCTCTCCATCGAAAGGAAACTGGTAGCGATACGTGAGATCTCGCGCCTCCTGCAGTAGGCAAATCACAACAATCATGTAACCATAGCTGCCATAGCATAAAAGAATCGAATCAGACTTGAGTGAGAAACAACAAACTAGACACTGAAGAGTCATACCTGTGCTCGACCAAGGCTGACGTCTGAATCCCCTCGTCGATGCGGTCCATGAACTCGTAAATGAGGCCGAGAGTGCACCCCTCACGGTCTACCAGGCGCAACACTCTGAAAATGGGTAGAAGGACCCCAGTAATCTCCTCAGCATCTCTCCAGAACGGCTCACCGAACACAGTGGACCGAAAAAACGCCGCATGTGGGACGTCCATGAACTCTCGGAAGGACTCGCTGGAAACCATCCGCCGCAATGCGTCTTTCACTAATACTAATCGCTCTAGCACCAAAAAGTAAAAGGCAAAGCGTGTGGGTGCTGGCTTCTTCAGGTTCAGGTGCGAGAAGGTGTGGAATAGGGCCAGCACACGCCTCTTCTTGGTAACAAAAGTGACCAGGCGCATGGCCGTAGAAGTGACCTGCAACACAGACATCCGGTGAAAAATTTAGACAATAGTTGAGATGTGTTTAGCAGCATGGAGCAGGCGTCAATCAAGATAGCATAGCAAATGGAGAAACCAATACCTCTCTGATCCATGGAAGTGCACACAGGTCATGGATGAGCAAGTCTATACAATGCGCAGCACAAGGTGTCCACACAATGCTGGGGTGCTCCCTCGTCATATTCTCTCCCATCTGCTCGCAGTTCGAAGCGTTGTCCGTGACAACCTGAACCACATGCTCTACTCCAATGTCAACAATAACATCTCTGATAACCTCCCATATAAAATCGGTTGTGATGGCGTCACCACCTCGAGTGGCATCCACGCCACGTAGGAATACTGTGCCAAGCGGGCAAGAAACCAAGACATTGATGACGGATCGCCGACGAATGTCGGTCCATCCATCACTCAATATCATGCATCCATACCTGTCACAAAACACCCATTAGCCGAATGCAAAAATTGCGCCACGAGTCAACCCTAAACGCATGCAATGGGTTTATGAAAACAAAGTACTTACATCTGCCAAGCTGAGCGAATGGAACTCAGCTCCCGCGTAATGGTCTCCTCCTCCTGACAAAGCATCCTGCCTCGCAATGCCTCTCGTCTGGGAGGCGTCCATGTAGCTTCCACGGCTGCCATCTGTGCGCAAAACTCTCTGAACACCCAAGTGTCAGCAACAACAAAGGAAATGCCGCACTCGTAAAAGAACTGGCCAGCAAGTTGAGTGCATCGGGCATGCTGCTCTCTCTGCCACCCGCATCGATCAAGGGTCTGCTGTCTGGGCCTAACCTCTCTGTGCTGTGCACATGGCGCTCGTGGTCTAACGCGCGAACCGGATGGCTGATCTGTGGGTGTATCACTCTCTCTGGGAGGACCTGTCGAACCATGTGCTGTATCTGCCGCCGAAGAAGAGGAGGGACGAGAAGGACCCGCTGCTGCTGATCCAACCTGCTCATGTGACGCTCTCCCCTCTGAAGTAAGCCCTGCTGCTGCGGGTGGAACTGGAGTGGCACTGCCTGGACCATGCACTGCACCTAAACCCTGCCAAGAACGTGCTATACTAGGCTCTGCACCCGTAGTAGGCCGTGCCTGCATACCTGTGACCCTTGCCTGTGAACCTGCAGCTGCTCTTGCCCCCTGTCCCTGTCTCTGTCCTTGTCCCTGTCCAGAAACCTGTGATGCAGCACCCTGTCCCTGTCCCTGTCCCTGTCCTGCAGCACCGTGCCCGTACGTAATAGTCAACCTCGCCCCAAAGGCCTCGGCCCTGCACCGGCATCGTGTCCACACGAGATCAAACCTGCGAACAAAAACAAGCAAACAACCGTTCAGTAGAAGAAAACACACTGCATTGAAAAACTTTACCAGCCTAAAATAGAGCTGAACACATCCGAGCACGCGTCACATTGATTCTAGCAAGATCATAGCAACTGGCAAAAAACACACGAGACAGGGCGAGGGATAGAATAATTCCAGTGCGAGCGAAAACGGGCGACTGACGCTAGCATGGGACTCCTTGCAGGCGTCTATGAGTCCAGTGCAGGCCTAAACCACGCTACTGGCGGATGCTTGCACGATGCTCTAACTCTAAACCCTAAAAAACATGGAATTAGGGCAACAAAATTGAGATTTGTGCTACGGACGTAGACGGGCAGAACGGAGGTCACAGGAGTCTGTGCGGGCATGTGGAAATGCATTCTAGGCTCAGACACCACCTGAATCGGTTGCCCAGAAGCCATTTTCTGAAAATGGCAAAAAAAAACAAGCATTTGGATTGTGGTGTTCAAATCTCGCAAGGTGTGCCGTAATGGTTGAAACTGACCCCGTAGG
This sequence comes from Diphasiastrum complanatum, assembly GCA_029204225.1. NCBI lineage: Eukaryota > Viridiplantae > Streptophyta > Lycopodiopsida > Lycopodiales > Lycopodiaceae > Diphasiastrum > Diphasiastrum complanatum. The sequence continues at coordinate 15,489,020 of CM055100.1, read as the reverse complement.
AATCACCGTGGGCATGAAGAAAGGTGGTCTAGAGCCAAACTGCGCTTGATTTGGTTGCCTACAGTTCAATGTCAACACTTGCAGCTCAGATCCCCCTGGCACCGTGCACACCACCTCCGCATCGCTGAGTAGATGCCTGTCGACTATCCACACGCCAAGATCCGATGCCTACAGCTCAAAACAAAAAAAACTAACACCTCCACGGCTGGCGCGATTCTGGCCGTGAAGAGGTGTTCAAAATTTTTTATTTATTATTTTTTAAAAAAAACGTTTCTGGAACGATTCTGGGCTGAGAATCGCGTTTCTCAGAAACGCGATTTCCGAAACGCTCAGCCCCAGAATCGTGTTTCGGTGCAACTATGAATTCCATACATAACACAAAAATAGGGAGGCATGGAGTTCAACTGTGCTCTTTGACTGTAGTGCTCCTTATTTTAGGTCTAGTAGTCAACTAGCATTGCCAACTTAGTAATTGGGCCTATAAAATGATAAATTGATGCAGAGAAATAGGTATATGGAACTGTCCATAACATTGAGACTTGCTGTTGATAGAGTTGTTGAGAGACAGTAAGAGATTCTTGACATAGCTACATACTATACCGAGACATACATATTCAGTTTGGGCCACTTCTACAAATGAGAAAAGTTATCTAAAGGTGAGGTACTGATGTCTATAGAAGAGGCACATGCACCAGTATATGCAGATTTGGAACATGCATATGATACCAGTCACAAAATGTTGTACATGACATGTTAGATTATGATCGTGATCATGATCATGAGCCACATGAGGTACATGATCAATGTCATAATGAGCAAGTATGTAGAGATGGTGCTGAGGCACATCCATTTCATCATTTGCATTTTCAGTCCAAATATCACAACGAGCCACAAGATTCATGTAGTGAGGTGCATGGATATCCAAAGTAGTCACAACTTTTTTATGAGGTACATAATTATAACCAATGGCGTTAAGGCAAATACATGGTTAAGTTGAGGTATAGCCATTGGTTCATTAGGCTTTTCTTTTAGTTTCTATTGCTCATGGAGGCTATGAGTTCCTTAGATGGTTCTTATATTTCCGTCTATGCCAACAATGCTACACTAATCTCTTTTGTACAATGATAGTTCCAAATAGAGGTGTTCATTTAAACATGATCTCAAGTGTTATGGATCCCTCTACAATGTTCACGAGGGATTCAATTCAGTCATTGCTTGTTGCTTAGGTGTGACCTTTCTCTTTTATCTGGAGTTTTATATGGAGCCATTTCTATAATATAAGGTATCTAAATTGTAGGTATGCTATAATGCTTTACACTTATGGTTTTATGCAAGAAGTATTTTTGGAATCAATTGTTCAATTATAAAAGTATACACAAGATCTGTGTTGTTGGCTTGGGCCCTTTGGGTACCTTTAGATTCAATTCGTTTTTCTATTATCTAGTACTAACTGTCTATATGATTGGCTTGGAGACCCTTTTTGAGTTTGTGCAGTCTATGCCGCTCACATAAATCCTTTCTGTGGCATTATTGGTCTATTTGTCAAGGTTGGTGATACATAGGTAGTAGTTTTTTGAATATCTTTCCATTTTTTTTGACTACTACATGACATTTTTGGTAGCCTCTAAATAGTAGTCAAAGGTAGTGCTATTTTGTTCTTGCCGCTTCTTCTTTGGCATATAATTTTGTTTTGCACCTTCTCTAGTATATGTATTTTTTAACAATTTCTATTTCTAAATATTATCGTATCTTTCATAATGACATTGAGGATAATGTCTTTTAAAGCACGAGGGCAAAGTTGCACGTTCCGATCCGGAACGCGATCCGTGAAATAGGATTTCTCGGAACGTGCACTAACATTTTATTTTCCAAAAAAACAGGTTCATTGGTGTCCGAAATTGTTTAGACAGAATGTTAATTTTTCTGACGATCCGAAACGCTTGTTCCGGATCACTGTTGCAGCGGAATGCGAGCCGCTGCAACATTGCACGAGGGTGAGCTGGTAGCATATTATGGTGCACAAAGACATCTATATAGACCATGGGTCCACGTTGTTTTTATTCATCATTTGTTCGCTTCGCCCATATAGTGCCCTTTTTGGGAGGAGTAAATCCTATTAGGGTTGTAAGTCATGCAAACGTCTCATAAATTTATGCCATACATTGAAATCAAAAGAACTTTGGAGGATTTCTTGTATGATGCAAAGGTCTGAGGTATAAAGGGTGAAAGCTAGAGACCTTCTGAGGTAGTCCATGACACTATTTTCCCACTATTTTGATGCCTGGAATTCAACTTCTATAATAAGAATCACCTCACCTTGGCCATTGCAATAAGTCATTCTAAATTGCCGATTCATGAGATATATATGTAGTAGATGCTTATTATAAGGTGTACCTTTGATCTTCTTTGACAATTGAATTTTTTTTCTGTAAAGTCTAGCTCCTCACTATCAAGAGCATGTGGGCACAATGAATCCTACACTTGATCCTACAGGTCAATTGGGCAGCAATGGGCTGCTTGTGGGAGAATAGATCTATCCTAATTCATGGGCTTTGCCTCAAAAACTCATAATAACATGCTAATACTTAACATTTAAGAAGAATTCATGACACCATCTTTTGAATGTTCTTTTCACATTCTGTTCATGGGTAAGAATATACAACTTCCTCAAGACATAAAAAAACATGAAGTTATCTTTACAATCATTTGTTATCATCTAGGAGAAGAATAACATTCAAGTTTTAAAATCTAAACTTTGTGGATAATTGTGTTTCTCTCCACAATGTCTTTATTTCAATCTTGAGCATTGCCCTCATGAAATTTCTTCTTTCCCATTGAAATTAATCTCACTTGATTTGATGACCGTTCAGATGGGGACCTCAGTTGGAGCAAGGGCCATATAAAAATCTTCAACGCCTGTATATCTCTGAGCAAGTATGTTTTTCAAAATCTGGAGTTAGTAGTTGAGTATTCTCGTATCACATTTTTAGGTGAGTCCTTGCTTGGGTAAATACATTTACCACATGATTGGTAACACATCATCGTGTCAAATTGTGGAAGATTAATCGTATTTTTATTGGTATGCTTGAAATATTTGCCTCTTGTAATTATGTTTACAAAATAGCAAACTTGGGTCTGATTGTCTGAATATTCTTGGAAATGCATTTCATATGTTTTTGGGACACTTAAATGTGGTTCTTTGCTGTTGGTTTTCTTGGCCATTTGCTCAGTCCTTGGAAATGCATTTCATATGTTTTCGGGACACTCAAAATGTGGTTCTTTGCTGTGGGTTTTCTTGGCCATTTGCTCAGTCCTTGGAAATGCATTTCGTATGTTTTTGGGACACTCAAAATGTGGTTCTTTGCTGTTTGTTTTCTTGGCCATTTGCTTAAGCAATGGGGAGATTATGCTTGCTATTTTAGGTTATTGTTGATGATGAAGCTTTAAATACTGCTATCATGCCAAATCATTTGTTAGGTGTGTTTTATGACGTAGCCAGGAGCTTCAACTATTACTATCATACCAAAAAACTTGGACCTTGTTCTAGGGCAGCATAAGCTTATATTTCCATCTGGGCCAGAATTTTGCTATCACATTTTTATTTTTATTTTGACTTGGAGAGCATTGTATGTTTATCAGGAGAAAAATCCTCGTGATTTTCTTTTGTTGCAAATGAAAATTGAATCTTTGTTTCTTCATTATAGGAGCAAGGGATAAAGAGGCTTTACTTCAAAATTGAGATATAGTAATTCATACTCACTGAAGCAATTAACTTGCTTATTTGCAGACAATTGAGAAATATCCAAACACATTGGTAGTTGCAAATTGTGAAGTGGTCAAGCCACGTATTGCTGCAGCTGAACACATTTGCCAAGTATGTCCTTGTTGAATTTGGATTGAAAAACTATCTCAGGGCATTTGGAAAGAAAAGGAAATATGTAAGATATTGCAGACAGGAAACTTTGTACTTTATGTCATGTACTTTAAAGTCCGGGCTATGATCGCTGGTTGGAACTTGCAGGAAAAGTGTGATCGTCACAGTTTGAGATTTTTGACTGCTTGTTTGGATCAATTGTGCAGTTCAATGAAGAGGCTAAATCCCCTTTTGTTAAAAAGCATAAGACAATTATACATCCTGGTGAGGTAAGTCACATGGAATCAGAACTTCGCATTGCTTGGGTTTGTTGCAAATTTTCAGTATAGAATTTTGCATATGATCTCTACACTCCCACTGGTGTTTCAAAGTTTTGTCAAACATGTGCATTTGTCAAAGGAAAACTGGTTGATTCTTCCTTGGTAGATTTTTTACTTGATGCCATGGGAGTCAAGTATCCTCATTGTGTTTAGAGGCTTTTTAATAACAAAATTTTCTGGATGACATGGATCACTACAACTTGCTTTTTTTAATCATCATTGCTCTCAATTGTGTCAGAACAAGTTTTTGAGGCGTGTTTAAAAATTTCCTTGTTTGTACTAGTAGCATTCGAAACATCTTGAGTCTTGACCTAGCTGGCAGCCTAGGGTACAATCTCAACACTAACAGGCCTTGAGATTATTCTTAGTTGGCTTGGGCGATATTTTCCTTAGACACTTTCTTTTTCTCTATTTTTATAGGATTAATCTATCACATTCATGGATTGTTACTATTGGTTTGACTTTTGTGTACCTTTTCACGGCTAACGTGAAGAAGCTATATATAAGGTTTGGCCACATTATCTTGATTGACTGACTATTTTTGCTGTTGTTAATTGATTTGAATTTCTGTGAGGATGTGCTACGCTTGCCGCTTGCACTTCATGTGATCTTTACTGGTGTTCTTTTCCTTTTCTGTGACTAGTGGCATGCTTTTGACAATGGATGGGATCCATTGTCAAAATGAGCTTGGAGATCATCTTACATCTCTCACATTGTGTCAGTGTAGATCTTTGTATGTCATGATTATTGATCATGTTAATATCGTTTGAAGTTCTTTGAATGAGAACCCTGATTCTGTCATAGGTCTATGAAATGCTGCTGTTTGGGATATAAAGAGGGTCATTATGAGAATATTGGTCCAACTGTTGGGTGATCTCTACTGTTATATTATGTAGTTGCACTGCATATTGGAATACTTATTTTAGAAAATGCTAGGCAGCCTAAAAGTGCACGTGGGCTCTCTTAGTGGGAGGATTCAATCAGGAAGACTGAGCAATGTTAGGCTACAAAGTATAGCTATTTTAGAGCTCAAATGCATAGGAATGAGATATGGCCATATCTCAGCTGTTTATGCAAAGTAACGTGCCAATTTTCATGTACGTATCACCTTTCATCTGCACATATAAAAATATAAGTGCTTCCTAATTATTGGCACAGTCTTGAGATGTAAAGCTGGATGATCTATTGTGATGTAAAGTCATAGGTTGATGGATGGAATAGTTACGAATAGAGCCACAGCTGATCTAGAGCTAAGCTATGAAAGCATCACATAAGCAAGACTTAAGCTATGAAAGCAGCACATAAGCAAGACTTAGCCCTAGAAAGCAGGAAAGAGAGAGATTAAGGAGACTAAAGAGAGACTTCAATATCATCAGCTGAATAACAAATGACACAGTTTCCCTACTTATAGCCAAGAGGAAGCCCTAAAAGGAAGCTTCTGGTGGCCAGGGCCCAACTGGGAGGGAAAATAGTGCGCCCTCCAAGAAGGCCCCCACTCTCCAGTAATATGTCCAAATGGCCTAATAATGAATAATAAGGCCAAAGGCCAACCATATAGTCTAAGTGTCACTAATGAATAAAAAAGGGCCCAAGGCCTGCTTATGCATAAAGTAAAGTAAATGTAAATGGACGCGGCGAATGTAATGAGCCGAGTCCATAACTCTCCCCGGCACAAAAAAAAAGACCCAATTGCCGAAAAGAAACTGGATCAAACAGCAGCAAGCCCTGGTGCATCAACAACTAGAGCAACATCTGATGTAGAGGAATCAACAAGTGCAGGAGGAGCATGATCCTGATCCGCAAGTGATAGTGTATGATAAAAGACATCAATAGGCTCCCATGTGGCCTTCTCAACATGATAACCATCGAACTGGACCAAAAACTGAATTTGCCGGCAGCATCAACTATGGTGAAGGCGAACCTGGTGAATGGCAGAAAGGGAACAACTCAGGATCAACATCATGGCGACGAAGGGAACATCTCGGCCGCATCATCTAAAACCAAGCACTATGGAACAACCAGGAATGCCAAGGAACCAGAAGAAGATCAAGCAACAACCAGGAATGCCAAGGTATCCGTAATGCCCAAGATAGTAGAGGATCAGCCCAAAAGATAGGGACATCATACCAAGGTATCCAAAAAGCCCGAGAAGGTAGAACTGCATCAGCAACGGGAAGCCAATAAGGAAACTGGAAAAGAGATGGACACTCATCGCGAATAGTTGCATCATACATGTAACCATCAACCATATGTGCAAACTCAGTGATATAGGTGCCCCAAGAAAAGATAGCAGCATCGGAACCAGCACCAAGGAGTAGGAACATAAGCAGGATGACAGGCACGCTGTAGTAGCATGGAAAAGCAAGCGATATGCCAGGCAACATGGATCATAAAGAGATCATTCTGACAAAGGATAGCTAAAATGGAGAAATGTGCACCAGCATGGTCAAAAGGCCAAGGTATCCATAAGGCCCATGAATGAGAAGTAGCAATGGCACACGATACCTTCAAGGCCCATATCACGAGAAGAGCAGCATGCCAAAAGCTCCAGAAGGTCCAAGAAATCAATGCATCATCTAAAAAGACATGATGCATGAAAACAGTAGCAACAAATCTAGAAATAGTAGAGGCCCCAACTGAAAAACTGTAGCCGAAAAACTCATCCAGAAAGACCTCATATGGACATACCAATCCATCATAGGATACACCAAAAACGGATGGAGAATCGGATGACCCATCGGAACTGGCCGCAAGTGTAATCCCAAAGTACACACCAGGCGCACAAGTGAGGAATAGAAGTGTGTAACAGTAAGGGCGAAAGGCTCATGAATCATGTCAGGAACCGTAGAAATATCATGAGGCAGCTCACAAACCTCAAGCAGAGATCCATGGAATAAAGCGAAAGAACATACAACATGATCACCAATAGCGAGGGAACCATCAAACGTGGACCCGTGAAGAACCCCATAGAAATCAGCAGGAACATCGGCCATAACGGACTCAAGAGATGGAGATATAGAGACCAATGGAGAAGATACTGCACCAACCACCGAACCAGGAGGGCTATCTGAGGTATGCGCAAAAGCAATAGTAGAAATACCACCAAGGTATACAGCCTGATTATCAATGAAACCAGGAATGACCACTAAATACAATATCTGTGAATCAAGGCATATAGGCACAAGGCACATAGCAACAACCTGTAAATCCGAAGGAGCATCAACCTGAGGAAGAGGACCCACGAATGGTGAAAGTGAAGCGGCAACTGATGTACTCTGAATGGAAAGAAGAGCTGCATCCTGAGCCTTTGGCAGGCTACGCATAAACTGCTTCCCGGTAACCAACTGATAGTCACCCTGGAAATCAATACCAGCAAGTGAATGATGCGGACCAACATGAGTAAAGGAAAGTGTCTGCTGAGAGAGATCCACAGCAACAGTACCAAGTGGAGAGAACCAGGCTGCACCAAAAATAATGTCATAGTGCTTCAGAGAAATGATGTAGAAAGCTGCCTGACCAGAAAAAGCACCAATGCGATAATCCAAGCCTTGAATCATCTGAGAACTGGGAAAAGAATGGGAACGAGCAACCTCAAACTGAGAGGCTGGGAAGCAGGAACAGGTGTAGCACGAATCCTGGTGGAAATGTAACTGCTAATAAATGAATGTGTACTGCCTGTATCCACTAAAGCAATATACTCTTGCCCCGCATCTAGAATAATATGATCCACAAATGGAACAACATACGTAGGCATAATAACAGAAGCATCAATTGATAAGTTCTGGCCTAAATATGCATCTAGAAGAACCGCATACTCATCTAGACGGGTATCAACAAAATCAGCTAGTGAGTATACAATAGGACCATCATGAAATGTATAATCGTATGCCATATGGAGATCTACTGGAGTAGCCAAAGCATCTGAAACCGTAGACCCATGAATAATATCGAAATAAGGAGCATAGGTGACAACATCTATAGCATGGCGCTCAGGCGAGTAGCATCAAAGTACTCAACAACAATATCAAAGCATGGAACAACATCATCAATAGGATCATAGCATGCTATGTCAGTATCAAGGACCATATCAGCCGCAACCTGTATATGTGAATCAACATCAGTAGGAACCTGTATATGTGACTCTGACTCACTATGGGATACAATGACGAGCTTTGGTAGATCAATAACTATCTCAAGTAAATTAGGCAACTCGCTCAAACTGTGTGATATAGGATCCTGAAGGTCAGCGAACTCTGCAGATGTGTAACGTTGGACAAAAGCAGGTCGAGGGTCCACAATGCAAGGAACTGGAACTGAAGGGGCAGGTGTAGGGGTGGACATAGCGGGAAAAGCAGAAGGACGGGGTCGGGAGAAGCGGGAAGGAAGGGTGTCAGAGTACTTGTACTGTAAAGTACTGGCAAGAGACATCGCCTCAACAAGTGTGGGAGGACGGAAGGAAGAAACATCGTAACGTAAGGCACCACGAAGCCCAGCAATGTAACGAGAAATAAGCTCAGTGGGCAGTAGATCTGTGAAAAGATAAGAAAGCTCCATAAACTGATCTGTATAAAAACAAGGTCACTGGTCTGAGTGAGATTACGAAATGTATCACGTTGGCGGTCGAGCCACTGAGGATCAAACATAGCATGACGGAGGTCACGGCGAAAGGTATGCCATATATGGAGCCCTTCCCGATCGGGATCGGCTCGATAAACTTGCCACCACGTGGCGGCACGTCCATCTAACTGTAAAGCAGCCAACTGGATCCTCAGTCTTAGGGTAGATCTGAAAATATGTGTCAAGCTTAGCAAACCAATTCTCTAATAAGTTCCCGTCAAAGAAACCGGAATAGGTAGCAAGTTGTACCCTATCACGAAAGGCTCGAGCAAAGTGTGGCTCGGGAACTGGGGGACGTGGAAAGAAACCAGGAGGTGGGTTAGGTGGAATGAACGGTCCACCACCAGGCTGACTAGCAAAAGAAGATGGAAATCCAAATGGAGGGGGAGTCCCAAATGAAGGAAAGACAGGGGCTTTTCTAGGACCATGAGGCTGTAAAGAATCAATATGTGACTGCATAGTAGGAAAGCCGGTCATAACTGTATCAAAGCGAAGAACGAGGCCAGAAAGGGTCTCATCCATGCGACGAAACTGATCGGATAAGGTTTCCTGAGTAGCCTCACTCGGGGTAGGTGAATGTGCCATAATGATAGTGGAAGGAATAGACGAAAACTTGAGAGAGCGGACTCTTGTCGTCACCCCAAATTAGTCTATTAAAACCACTATTATCACAACTAAGAAAGGACAACAATCAGCAAATGAAAAAAGTGAAAATGAAGGCTGTAAAAATGCGCTGGACAGCCAGGAGGCAAGTGACAAATTGGAATATCAAACGGAGTCGGAATTTCGTGAAATTTGGTTGAGGATGGGCGATGGACAGCCTGCAAACAAGGTGTGAAAAATGGCTGCAAACGGAGACAAAAACAGACGAAAGTGACAAGTATGAAGCGGCTGGACAGCCTGCAAACAAAAGTGAAGAGAGGGCCGAAAATGGAAGGAGGAACGGACGAAAGAGATGAGGGAATTGGGCGTTGGAGAGCCTGCAAACAAGCTGGAAATGGGTGATGGAGGGTTGGAACTTGGGTGCCGGAAATAATCTGCCCAAATTTTTTTTTTCGGCCGCCAAATTTAGTGGAAGTACTTCCGCTAACTATCTGCTAAAGCTCCGCCAAGGAAAATGCTCTGATGAGAGCTGGTCCTCCTCCAAACTATGCTGAATGTTGCTGAAGCAAAGAGACGAAAGCCCTCAGCAAAGAGAGAAAAATCAGCAAGGAAAAATGAGCACCCAATAAAAAAATCAGATCTGAAATTCAGCAATCAGGAAAGTGCTCTGATATCAAGTTACGAATAGAGCCACAGCTGATCTAGAGCTAATATGAAAGCATCACATAAGCAAGACTTAAGCTATGAAAGCAGCACATAAGCAAGACTTAGCCCTAGAAAGCAGGAAAGAGAGAGATTAAGGAGACTAAAGAGAGACTTCAATATCATCAGCTGAATAACAAATGACACAGTTTCCCTACTTATAGCCAAGAGGAAGCCCTAAAAGGAAGCTTCCGGTGGCTAGGGCCCAACTGGGAGGGAAAATAGTGCGCCCTCCAAGAAGGCCCCCACTCTCCAGTAATATGTCCAAATGGCCTAATAATGAATAATAAGGCCAAAGGCCAACCATATAGTCTAAGTGTCACTAATGAATAAAAAAGGGCCCAAGGCCTGCTTATGCATAAAGTAAAGTGAATATAAATGGACGCGGCGAATGTAATGAGCCGAGTCCATAACTGGGATACAATATTTGGTAGTCAAGTATTGCCTTTAAGCCTTTTGAAAATTCAAGATAGCATACATGTTGATATTCAAGGGCCTAGAATAAAATGCTACTGATTACACATTGGAATCTAGCCCCAAAAGTGCAAATTTTGTTTGGGGCCTACACCTACTCTTGGGTGCTAATGATGCGGGTAAGGGGCCATCACATGTAGCATGCGCTATGCAAGCCAAGTTGCCCAAGACTTTATGGATGGACTCCATAAAGCTAAAGGTTGCCCATGTTTTATGTTATGTTTTGGTTCTATCCTAGACTTAACATTGACTAAGTCTTTAGGGCCCATAGAACCAACCAAGTGCTTAATACCAAAGGCTTCCATGATTAGTTGGGCTTACCAAACATAGGCGTCAGGTGGAGTTACAATTGATTGCTTTGGGGCATAACATCATTGTATGTCATTGAAAAGTTCCGAAGAAGAATGAACCCAGCCCATGTTTTGTAAAAAAGTTGCCATTCATTGAATTTATGTTGATGTGTGGCACAGGTCTTGGCAAAGGCATCAAGCGTGACATGATTGATTTAGATCAGTGATTGGTTCTTACTCAATAAAGATTCTCTAACCGGAACATGTATGCTAATCTATCATCTGGTTTTTGGTTGAACATTGCATTATATGGGTTTGTCAGTTACTACCTTAGAAGTCTGGATCCTTTCTCGGGTTTCTAACAGATAGTGCTGGATTTTCTTGGAGGCATGAAAATTTGGAAGAATTGAAATTTTTCTCTCAAATGATACTTTATTGTATTCGAGAGGTGGGCCAAGTTGTTTGCATCTGGATCTCAATATGCAGACATCCTAAACACATGAATTTGAATGCCTGAAAGTGATTACCCAGTTTTGGATGAACTGTGCTTGGACCTACTCGTGGTTGTGCTCTAATCAAATCTGCTGTGATTTCTTGCAGGTCAATAGGATCAGAGAGATGCCTCAAAATAGCAAGATTGTGGCAACACACACTGATAGCGCAGAGGTATTTCCGAGCATTGTTTTGGAGCTCCAATATTTGATCTGCTATTATAAGTTAGTGGACCATGCCACCTACTCTTAAGCCATGTATGTATCGACTTTGTTTTTTTTCTAAGGTCTAAGATGTTTCATGTTGTAAGTAAGGGGACATAAGCATGTTATGATAGCAACTTGATGTTTTTGTTTTGTGCACAAAATGTAAAAGATTCTAGGAAATTATTGATTAAAGGCACTCAATAGCTGGATGGTTGTATATTGGATGCCAATCTAAAAGATAAGTAGTTGCATTCCCACTTCTAACGTTGACCTAATCTTATGGATTTTGTATTTATGTATGGCTTTCCTAGGAAGCTTCTGGTTGGCCACTGAAATCATCCTTAGGATGCTCTTTTTTCCTATAAACCAGAAGGCTGTGGTCTATTGACCTTGTTTACCTCTTACACAAAGACACACTTAGGGATGTGGCTGATTTGTATGTTTGGAAATATTCGCTGGTTTGTGCTGGAGGCTGTGACCAATAGTCTTTATTTGGTGATTGTAAAGGTCTTGATATGGAACGTAGAGACCCAACCCAATCGCACAGCACATGTTGGGGCAGTTTACTCTAGACCAGATCTGGTGAGTGATTTTTGACATATCTTCAATTTGATGATGATAATTATCTTCCTCCCAACCAGTTATGGTATTTGTGTAGCTGTTTCCTTGCTCAAGGTATTCGTGGTGTTACTTGGCTAGGGAACAGATTCTTACAGGACATGCTGACAATGCAGAATATGCTCTTGCCTTAAGCGCCACTGCTCCATTTGTGCTTTCTGGAGGTAATATTGAAACTCTCTTACTTCTAGTTTCAATTTGTTCAACTTCCAAGGAATTTAACTGCAATGAGAATCTATTCCTGGGACTGTATTGACGTCAAACAATTTTTTTTAATACCTTTTATGTCTCAGAAGTAAGTGATCGACAACAACCAAAGCCTGTATGTCTAGCATGCACTTGGAGGATCTTTCTATTACTAACTGCTGCTGGCTCATGATTTGTCTTGCAGGTAAGGATAAACAAGTCCTTCTTTGGAGCATTGAAGATCATGTTCCAGATTTTAGAGAACCAGCTCCCTTAAGGCAAGATATACTAGGAGGAAAATTAAAATTAGGTGGATTTCAAGTGCCTACATCTGATCCTACAACAATTGGGCCTAGAGGACATTTTAGAGGCCATACAATGACCGTCGAAGACGTTCAATTCCGCCCTTTTAGGTTTGTGTTGCTGATTTTTGTTATAGTTTTTTTGTAAAAATTTTTGTAATTGAGGTTCAGAATCAATCAAATGTGCAAGTTGTGATTTAACTTCACCTGAAACAAAGACTGAGAACCATTACTATTCTTCCCATCCAATTGCTCTCTTTCTCTCTATACATCTATTTATGTTGTCTGTATGTGAAAGGTAGGCTGAATACCTTATTGATGCAACCTGTAGCCTTAAGAATTGAAAATTGACTGCTGATAAGCTTTCCAAATTTTGAGGTTGATGTTGCTCCGCAAACTTCATTGCACTACAACTTTAAAGCAGTGAATAGGCACTTTCAAGCACATGATATCTTAAGCAATCATTCTTTCTTAAACCAGATGCTAGTCAAGAAAACCCTGAACTGCATATTGAGAAATGAATCTGGTTGTTTTTAGCATTTGTGACATTTGTTCCCCTTGTTTTTATTCTCAAAAGACATTGATGTCAAACATCTTGCTTGGTTGACAAGAATGGTGTGGATGTTGGTTGCATTGCTCCAAGTTTTCATCACATTGCCACATTATTCAAGAGGTGGTTTTCCTTTTATGTTCGCACAACGCATGTCATTGTAGTGCATGTTGTTGTAGTGTATAGTTAACTATCATTGTGAAACAATGTTGTTGGAGTTATCTTTTTGAGAATATCCTAGAGACTGAAAACTTTCAACTTCTACTGCTCAAACAGCACACAGGAGTTCTGTAGTGTGGGCGATGATGCTTGCCTTATTTTATGGGATGCTAGGATTGGTAGTGAAGCAGCAATCAAGGTTAGTTCTCTGAAGTTTTGTTGCAGTTTCTAGATTACAAATCTTGGTATAAGTTCTTCTTTGATGAGCATACCACCATACATGCTCTAGTTATCCAGATTTTCATCTCTGTATGGCTTTCCAAAATTACGATTCACATCTTTTTGATGCAGGATGTTAGTTTCAAAAGACATGTTGTCTGTTTCAAGATTGTACTAAACTAGTGCAATGAAAAAATTTCTCTCTCAAAGCATTTTGGAATCTACTTAACAAGTTAAAGATAGGCCAACTATCTGATTGAACATTTTTCGTGATAGTAAGCTTTAGTTGACAATGATTCTTTAAGTGCTCTGCTCATCAGGCTAGTCTTCAGTTACCTGAGTCTTGTTACTTGGTTATGAAGTGATTTAAGGTACTATTGTGTCAGTGTAAAGGTGCAGATGGTTGCCATTTTAGGGGTATTCTATTTTGAATATCAGTAGGTGATTCTTCTGATAAGATGAATTTGAGATTGGACAAGTAGGTGGAGTGCATGTCATAATGACATTTAGGGGGGAGTAGGTGGGAGTTTTTAGGAGCCCTCGGCCACAAAAATGAGCTTTTTGGGGCTCCATTTATTCTGGTGGCCTTGGTGCAGAGAGACCAGTCAACAATTACATCATAGAGCTTGTTATGTTTGTGTTTATAGATTTGGAAAGGCGATGGCTGTTTTTTCCTTAAAGGATCGTTTGGAGTAACTTGTTTTGGCCTAGAATGTTGCCCTTTGCAAGGCAAGTCATGGAGATCGAGTTCATAGTAGAAATCCTGGACTCTGGAGCTTGGAAAATAAATAAGACATGGTCTATCAAGGTGTAAAAGGTTATTGGAGATGTTTGTTGGGCATATGAGCTTTTGCAGAAAATCCATGAATGCTGTCTGTGAACTTTTTGCTACTATAGAGCATGTTCTATACAGACTACCGAGACATGCATAAAAAGTTGAAATTTTCTCGTCAGGAGCAGTTGACTGCACACTTTGTGATGAAGTGTACAAGTTAAGCTTCACTATAGAATTAGTGAAAATTATGTATCGGAAGATATGACTCTCTTTTTGAAATAATGGAAAGGGTAAAGTAATCTGATCGCAGCAAGTGAGACTAGTCCAACTTTAGAGTTATGGACTAGGGTGTTCCACCAGTCCACTCCATTGTCTGTTACTTTTGCTACCAAACTGGATTTATATTCCAGGTGGGAAATCTTCAACAGTTAGAAGTAAGGAACTGATATAGAACCAAATCCCAGGTTGTTCAAAAAATTGTTTTAATATCCAAAAGATGTCGCAGAGTTCCAATTGACCAGTAACTCAAGGCTTTTACTACAATGTAGGTGTTCGACTCTAATTGGGTATTAAATGATTGCTACTTGGTAGCTTAGGAAGCATTCTTCATGTACCCCATCGTCGATGCTAATTAACGCAAGGACACAATTAACCGACGACATTCTGAAACTACCCATCCATAGAGATATTGCTATCTCACCCTTGTGCATTGGAGCTATAGACCACCCTCAAGCACGCTAAGGTCTCCCCCAGGCTACGACGTCCCATACCACTACTGTAAGGAGAAGCACCTCAAGATCTTGCTTACAAGACACACACAAAGGAATATCAGTGGAGCCAAACCACCCAACCAAGTAAAAGCTACTGATCAATCTCCAGTAGCATCACCCCCAAGTTTCAAGATAGGATACTGATGTAGAGAGAGAGAACTGGCAAT
The DNA here is from genome assembly GCA_029204225.1 of Diphasiastrum complanatum. Classification (NCBI taxonomy): domain Eukaryota; kingdom Viridiplantae; phylum Streptophyta; class Lycopodiopsida; order Lycopodiales; family Lycopodiaceae; genus Diphasiastrum; species Diphasiastrum complanatum. The sequence goes on along the minus strand of CM055100.1, from coordinate 15,473,696 downwards.
CAATCACACAATACAGAATGGTAGTAGGGCGAGTTTCTATAGGAGAGTATAACCCCTACATTGCCTATGCATGTGCCCATGCAAGACTACTACATTCCTATACATGCGGGCATGGACATAACAATCGCACCCTAGCTTCAACCCTCACATACCTCCATCTCATAGCAAGATTACGTCCTAGCCTAACGATGTGAGAAGAAGTTATGCAAAATCTCAGGTGTTGAATCAATGAAGCATAAAAGACAGCAATAGACTAAAGCCCTACAAGCAATAGACAAGACAATAGGTTCTCCCACGAAGAGCCCAAGCAATACCAATCAATAATCTGAAAAATGAGTGTACAAATGCCCCTATAAATACCCTACCAATGAACCCTAAAATAGGAATTCAAAAGTAAAGGGAGGCAAAATGTGGAGGGAAAATAGTGCGCCCTCCTACGGGCCCCCCACTCCACATATAACCATATAATAAGGGCCCAAGGCCAGTCAATGTCATAAAAAGGACCCAGTGCGGGTCATAAGCATATAAAAAGGCTTTGGGGCCTGTACATGACTAATATAAAATGCGTAACCAGAAATATACATAACCAACAGTAAATGTAAAGAGGCCTGCGGAATATATGCAGAGTAGCCCAGTAGGCCTGTATCCTGTAGTCCGTAACTCTCCCTGGCTATAAAGAACATGGCCCCCAATGTAGACAAAATAAGATAAGAACCAGTGCCAGAGAAAAATACTGCATCAAGATATCCCATCTGAGAAAGGAACATCAAGAGAAGCCGGAGCATCCCGAGAAGCAATGGTAGCTGCAAGTGATCGAGCCTGATCAGCCAGGATAGGGGTATGATAAAAAAACATCAATGGG